>JAMKQA010040299.1:0-14504 GCA_024699735.1 Posidonia australis
GCCCCCCTCAAGGTTAAGTTATTCTCCTGGCTTGTTATTCACAATAAAAACCTCACTAAGGAAAATTTGTTAAAGAGAGGGTGGATTGGATCATCTACCTGTATTTTCTGTAATCAAAATACAGAAACTAATACCCATCTGTTTATGTTCTGCGAATTTGTTTCAAAGATTTGGTAGATTTTCTTATGTTCCCAGTTATATCCTGGATTTTATAATCTGTGTTACTTATATCAGCATAAACCTGCTCTTAAATTTCAATTAAATAACTGCAGTTGGTTTGTTTTGATTCAAGTTGTTCTTTGGGTAACCTAGAAAGAAAAAAACAGTAGAATTTTTCGTGAAAATTTTAAATCTTCTCATATCATTATTTCTGCTATCATTGGACTAATGGGGCACTAGTTAGATTCTCTTCTACTAGGTTTTGAAAAGAAGGATCTGAGGAATTCATTATCCTCTATGAAAGCTACTTGAGTTGAGAACCTCACAGCCTCTTCAAATGCTCCTCCTACCTCTAAGGATTCCACTTTACATCCAACTGCTGCTGCTGAAGATATGGGACAGTAGCTTTGTTCATTTTTATAAACATTAAAACTATATTGTCAACTTCGCTGGTTGATCTGTAATATTAACATGAACATTACCTTAATTTCGTTATTTTGTTGCATTATGGACCCTGATTTTCTTGAAATTATTTCCTTAGGATTAATATCTATTATTACTTACCATTGCCCAAAAAAAAACGGTTTGTTCTTTTCGGTTGTCTTCCATTTGCTGAGTGCTTCGTTCCATTTTTCGACACCGAGATTCTGAGAGAGAGAGAGTGTGTGTGTGTGTGGAGGCGAGTGGAGGCGATGGCAGGCGGTAAGGTTTCCTTCAAGGTCACTCTTACCTCCGATCCCAAGCTTCCCTTCAAAGTGTACGTCCTCTTGCTGATCTTACTCCTCTCCTTTCTCTTCTAGGGTTTTGCTTTGTTTTCCTCTGACTCTCTGTTTTTGTTTTGTTTTGTTTTGGTCGATTGATTTCCAGATTCAGCGTCCCGGAGGCGGCGCCGTTCACGGCCGTGCTGAAATTCGCGGCGGAGGAGTTCAAGGTGCCCCCACAGACCAGCGCGATCATCACCAATGGTGCGGCTGAGTTTGACCTTTCTTCCCGAGAACTACCGGTTCGATTTGTCCTAGTCGTTGCTTTGTGTTGTTAGATCTAGGTCTTCGTGTGGGTTTTATTTTTCTCTCCTTGTTCTGGTGAAAGATCGAGGTTGCGGTTCTGAAGGAAGGGCTTTGCTTTTCTGTTGAAGATGGAATTTGAGATCTTAACCATTGTAGCTTTCATTTTAAATGGGATGAAGCTTTTTTGTGTTGGTAAATGGTGGGTTGATGTTTTGTTTGGATGATTTCCATGCTTCAGGCAGTGATTAGGATTTTTGCATGTTAAAAATCAGTGTTTTATTTGTATGGGTTGGACTCTTATGGATCTTTGCCTCCCTGGGTTCCATATTGTTTTAAAGATGTACTCTGCATGTTCTTATCTGATGCTTTGTTTCGTCATGCATCACTAGCCGGGAGGTTGTGCATAACGGATACATCTTAAGCTTGGGTTTTGGTGCCTAAAGTTGCTTTTTATTTTCCAAAAAATCATTGTTAGTTATTTTGCAATTTAATTTAACATTGTCTACTTAGTTTTCAACGTTTTCAGTACCTTTAGATTGATTTATTTTAATTTTAAATTTCTCTTAATCTGCAGATGGCGTGGGAATCAACCCACAACAAAGCGCTGGTATGTCTTATTTTACCCCTTTTTCCTAGTTATTACTGTTTTCGGTTTAATATAGGATTTATTTCAACTTGAAGACACCTACAGAATATAACATAGTTATTAAGGCGCCTAGGCGCCAAGGCACTATCACTAAGCTAGGTGTTTTGATGCCCAGTTTTTTTTCTCCATTTGTTCCTTTTTTTTTGTGTTCTTGAGTATTTACTAAGCCTAAGGCATTGTTATTCTCTTCTATTTTAGTTTTTGACTTATTGTTTTTGTTATTTTCTTTTATTTAGATGTTAATGTGTGTTTTATATTGATGATTTAATGTTAACTTTTGTATTTATGGTCTTAATCTCATATTCTCATCATATTTTATTGTTATCTTGCCATTTTTTTTATTGAGTTTAAAATAGATATATGAATGCATAATTGTATTTATATTATATAATATAAAGGGTAAAAAATTCCAACATATATATATATATATATATATTTATTTATTTATTTAAAGTGGCAAGTCTCCCTGGCTTAACGCCTTGGCGCCTTAATAACGTTGAGCTATAATCATACTTCTCACTTGAAATTGCATAAGCAGCTGAAGGGATGATACTCATGGTTGAGGAATGTGTAATTGCATAGTAGAGGTTTTTGAGTGCTTAATGTTACTTCCTCATATTTTACAAAGTACTGAAACTATTAAACAATTAAACATGCATCAATAAAAAAAGTATAAACAGTAAGTTGTGCAACATTTTGTAAAGAAAATTCAGACCTGTCTACTGTGTATTTGGGCTGCAACATCTGATGTTATACTATTTCTACTTTTAGCTTCTCTTAGAGCATCTTTTCTGTCCTTTTCTTCTCCATTGTGGTGGGAATTGTCAAAGAACATTCCAGTAGAACAAGTTAAGGACTCCTCATATAAGACCAATTTATAACTTGCTTGAGTTAGAACTGTATGCTTTAAACAACAGTAATGAAGTCTTTTCCTACATACACCTTAGATATAAAGCATGTAAACCTTGGACCCATTGGGAAAGCAGAACCTTCTTGCTTTGTCTTAAAAGAGCATTTGATCCATTCTTGCCAAATGCATGTACAAGTGGAACTTTGTTGTAAATCCTTTTGTATGTAATTATTTGATAATTCTAGCATAGACATTTGCCTAAATTTTAAGTACATTTCTTTCACTATTCTCGACTCTTGATTCTGGCAAAAGTTTTGTTCATTCATATTTCATGGTAGCATTTATCTGTAAAGTGGCCATCTATATGTTGAGTTATCTTAAAGTGAAATTTGTCAAAATTATGGTATTCATGTTCATTACCTATGTTTATGGTATTGACTAATCGAAGTATGGGTTGACATACTTCAATAATTAATCAGTCTCTTATTTAAAAAACATTTTACATTAAAAATGCTACAAAATGCAGGAAGCTACCAATTTATACAGAAATTATTGTGGGAATGTATAGGACAAAAGGGGAGGATTATATACAGAATTTGGAATTTCAAATGAGTCTCAGAAGTTAAAAAGAAGAGAGGAAATCACCATTATGAGGATGTTTAATCTGCATAAGCAGCCGCCTAATTTGCACATTCCATAAACTATTAATCGAGGATGCAGTACGCGACTCAAACTTCTGTCCTTGATTAAGCGGCTACTTACTCAAGTAGGCAACCACTTCTCCAAACATTCATTACATTTCCTTTTCATTAAACATTCATTACATTTCTTTTTCATTCACAAGGAAAATTTTCTTCAAGTTAACAAATTTGATGCCTGAGATAGGAGGCAGAGGAGTGGAGGACTTTTATGCCAACATTGAATGTCATAATAAATGAACAAGTGAAAAGCAACCACATGATTTTTCAGAACCATGGAAAGGGTGACTGAAATAAGGCAAATTCATGAAGAGAAATAAACAATAAGGGGCAGTCTTATTCTTGGAAACATATTTTATGAAGTAGAACCAGACCGACTTCTCTGTGGGCTACAATGAGGGGATTCCCCTGCAAGCTTGTATCAAGGATATGTAGATAAGGAGTCCTTACACTCGTACAAATCCTCAACAGGCTTTATCGTCAGAATGTGTCTTCATGTTTCACAGGATAACTTCTTAACAATACATGTGTTAATTTTACCTGATTGCCAGCTCAAACTGTTTTGTTCAAAAGGTTATAGGAGTTGTTTTATTTAACAATAAGCACATTATGAATATCATTATGTTGTAGCTTTCAATGAGAGATTATTTTCTTCCCCTATCTCATTTAAAGCCATAATATTTATGACTCTCAATGCTGCTGGTAAATTGTATTTAACATGGTTCTTTATGAACTCTGAATAAGAATATTTATTTCATGAGTAATCCCACTCGTTGTGCCATATTATGGGAATAAGTATATGAAACATGTTTACCACAGTATGTATAAGTGCAGAGTATATTTCTTTCATGAGAAATCCCACTCATTGTGCCATAGTATGGAAATAAGTATATGGAACATGTTCAGCATGTAATAAGTATAAGAATCATGTAACAATACTACACGTCTGACCAGTTTCTACTTTGATATACACAATCATCTGCTACTTTAATAAATTATTTTATTAACGATTCTTTGTGTTTGTCTTTCAGGTAACGTGTTCTTGAAGCATGGATCTGAATTACGTTTAATACCTCGTGACAGAGTGGGAGCTTTTGTGTTTTGAACGTTGACTCCATTATATCACTGTGTTCAAGTTATACCTTCTGATGGTTTGGGATCTTTTCTGTCGTTCATTTACCTTCTTCAATCCTTCATAAACTTTGACTTATTTACTCATTGTGGAGCGACTGTAATGCATAAACGAACTAGCGATATATGTAATAATTTGCCTACAGAATCATGGATAAAGATGGTAAACCATTATTTTATGAAACTTTATTGTTTATAGAAAATTTGCAGAATCATGAAAATCTTGGCAGAAAATTTGCAGTTTTCTTCCTATTTTCTTGCAGCAATTACTTGAACGGTCACGTGTGGCTGCACTGATCAGCAAAACCATGACAAAATGCGGAAATTTGGTGGTGTATTGGAGCTCAGTGGGTGACAAATTTGAATCAATACGGTTAATTTACATGTTGGCCTTCACGGTTGTAGAATTTCAACAAAAGTGACAGCAATTCTAGGACTAAAAAGGGCAATTCAAGTAAACGGACACATTATCTGGGATTTTTCTCTGATTGATTAGAGGAGGTTCACTCTTGAATAAGCGATATAAGTGTCCAAAAATGCAAGAATGGTAGCTCGTTCCCGTTGTATAACAATGAACATTAAAATTGGATATGATTCAAATACTGACGCTCAGTTACATATCTTGGAAATTACTTTGTAGGTTATGGTGCTTTGTTTGTATTCCCTACGGTTACTAGAAGGAGAAACAATGGTCAGCTCCTAATCAAACATGTGTGATTCGATTTCCTTCTTTCAATCCAAATAAACTCACCCGCAAATCCGTTTATGGCAGTAGTATATGATAATAACAACCTAATTAGGGTAAAGAAACTCCTGTCAACTTAAGAAAACTAAAAGAAGACAATGATGCCCTGGTGGTCTTTTTTGCCGTAGAGTGGAACATAAAATATATATTAGGGTAAATTCTAGTTTATATTTCTCAATTATTTGTGTTTTTTGATCTGATATCCTAAACATTTTTGGATCACAATTTGTCTCCTTCAATTATAGTAAATTATAACAAATTCCCTTTTTGACTAAACAATGTTAAATTTTTACATAATTTGATTATTTCATCTTCAGTAATTTATCATTTGAGATTTAAATTACAGTTTATCTTCATTAACTATTCACATTTTTCAGTTTGATACTCTAAACTTTTTTCATTACAACTTACCTCCTTCATGGATTAAATTACAATTTATCTCCCTTTATTATTTGAATTTTACAACTTCGTATGTGACAGTGAAGTTGGGTTTAAGGGTTTTAACGTAGAGATGGTGAAATTGGGTTTAAATAGAAGAAAATGGAGAAGAAGAAGATGGAAATGAAAGGTAAATTTATACGAAAGAAATATTGTAAAGGTTACATACATGACTCTTTAAACCTGATGGAAGGATCTTAATGTTTAATAAAAGTAATTGGGAAAGACAAACGGTAACGAAAAAAGTTTAAAGTTCAAAGTTCAATACTTCAAATAGTTGAGAGAAGAAAATTAAAGAAGATCGAAAGAAAGATAAATTTATCTAAATTTTTTTTTTGTAACCTTTCAAACTTGACGAAAAGAATATTGTTGTTTAACGGAAGTAATTGAAGGAGATAAGTTGTAATAAAAAAAAGTTTCAAGTATTAAATTAAAAAATATAAATAATTGAAAAAGATAAATTATAATTTCCTTATATATTAAATTGATTTAAAAAAAAATTCAATTCAATATAGTAAAATACACGTAACTTTTGATCCAACAAGAGTTACGAAATGCATAAGCATTCATTAAAATTATTTCAAAAAATTACACGTATTAAAAAAAAATTAAGGTGAAGCATCAACCCCATCTTACTTACATGTAGTTATGTCCACGGCCATGACGGTACATGCTTGGATTTCTTCTGGTTGCCTACCACTAGAAAACAAAATCCTTAAAAGGATTTGCAATGTGAAGGTGAGGTATCTGGATAGCCTTCACATGTCAAACTTTGGGGGTTCTCGAAGTACTGATCTTAGAAAACATACATTTTTTGTGTTTTAGCCATCACCTACACTTGCTTGGAAGTATTAAAAAATAAAAACACTTGCTAAGAAGGACTGCAACTGTTGATATTTACAAAGGGTACTAGTGCAGAGCAGGCAACAGCAGCCAACTCCATCCCTATCCATCGGAGAAAAGAAAGCATGATGCATGGATCATGCAGCCCCGTTTGTCCATATTTGGCTATTGCTGCTTGGTCTCTCCCCTTTTTCATTCAAACAAACTTCCATGCATGCATGTACAAGAGCAAAGCAGAGCAGAGCAACTCACAAGTCCTAAGTGATGATGCAACAGTAGCAATAAATTGCCCCAAGAATCTCAGTACCTCGCCGAATCCCACTGTCAGAAAAAGACAGGGGCAATGTACTGGTTGCAGATACTTTCTTACTAGCCAAAATGTGGAAGCCATCCTCATTTGATTTTGCTTCCTTCATACAATCTGTCAAATGTAACGTTGAAAACAATGACTTGAGTGTTACAATACCGAGTAATTAAGTTGATTCTTGTCGTACCTTATACGTTGCGGTGCGTGTTTAGATAATTCATGTGACCATGCACGGGCAAAGCAAAGTTACCTGGTGACTGTTCCTGGGTAAAATATGAACTCAATTATCACACCACATCACCTTTTGAGTCCAAAGCATTATCGAAAAGTGCTCCTCCTGAGGCAGTACCGTACATCATTTACAGTTGTGCATTGCTTAAGAGTAATAATTCAAACTTTTAAAAGCCATTCCATGTGAATGTGATTTTTTGAATTTGATAACAATCTGCAGCCACTTGGTGTAGTAGTGAAGTCTCTTTGTGGTTGTATGAGAGGTCAGAAGTTCGACTCCTACGAACATCATATATATTACAACACTAGATATTGATTTCTCATAACCAAATGTTTGAATGTAATATATATTAATTACCGTTTACAAAAAAAAAAAAACAACCACAACGGTAGAGAGTACATTTTGAATTCTCAGAGCCAATTCACCTACGGTTTGAATTGGAGCTGTTTCATCCACAGAGAGTAGATTTTGAATTCTCAGAGCCAATTCACCTATGATTTGAATTGGACCTGTTTCATCCCATTTCCATTTCCCGACATCAATAATATATTATTCTCAAGATCCATTGAAATGATGATGGGTATCGCACAGATTCCAAGTGGAATCTCAAAATTACAGTTTATAGTAAAAAAAAAAACAAAACATGGAATGAAAGAAATTGTAGACAAGGTTTAAAGTCAGAATGACAACAATTACTAGGCATTCTTTGGCAATTTGCCTCCAAATTCAACTCCACCTCATTTCCTGTTCCCCGTCTGTGTTCTCTCAGTTTTCAAATAATTCTTTCTGTAGAAATGGGTTTTTCTCAACAACGATGACTGGTTAAAGAAAAAGTACAAATATGGTTTTGATAATGATGATGCCTCTGGCAAAGGACATCTCAGTATGGGCCATATGGAAGTCCCCTACTCAATAAGAGCTGCATTCTTTTCATGTGTGCAATTGATTATTGAACTTTGGATTATGTAAGATTTTACTTTAAGAAAGTGATTGACCAAAAGAAGAAGATTAGGAAACTCAAAATCCTTTTTCTCCTGCAAATAGAAAGGAAACAAAAAAAAAAAAAAACTACAGCTTCAGCAATAAAAAACACTAAAAGCCACAACTCCAATTGCCACCCTACTAATACATACACCAGCCACCACATCTCTGATGAAAAACACCATCTCTCACCTCCACCTCCATCTTTAATGGCGGAAACTAGAAAAACCAGGAAACCTACCAAGAGAGACCACTGGAGTCACGCCCATCCTCAGAAGAAATCAGAGAAAGGACCCACTTGGGAAGCTCTGAGGGTCATGTTCTCTTGCAAGCATCACCATTGTGAAGAGGAGAACAGGAAGAGGTGTGGGAGGTATGGGTGCTCTGTTTCTCTGTGCAACATCAAGGAAAGCTCTAAGATTGTAGTAAAACCAGGGACACCTCCTGATTCTTCCAGGAAATGGATTTCAATGAGTGGATGCAGATCTGTGAAGGTTCCTCTGAATGAAATCAATGGGCCAGTGTCCTCATTGTCATCTTCCCATTCATCTCATTCTCTGATTGCACCATCTTCCGCCACTGCTACTGCTAATTCTTTTAGAGGGTTGCACCTGAGGAGGTTTTCTGGGTGCTATGAATGCCAGACGGTTCTAGATCCAATCAATGGAGGTCCAAGGAATCCTTCTTTGAGGTCTACCATTTGCAACTGCCCTGAATGTGGGGAGATATTCATGAAATCTGAGAACTTGGAACTTCATCAAGCAGTTAAGCATGCTGGTAAATTCTGCTTTTCTTGTTCTTGTTTTTGCAATTTTGTTTTCATTTCATCTATTAAACCATTTCAGTTTAGTTTTAAAAGATATTGAAAAGAATCTGTTGATAATGTTGAAATTTGCAACATATTTTTGTTGATCTTCATTCATGTCTTGCCTAAATATATTTTACCCATTTTCATTTTAGTAGATGGCATGCTCTTCTTTTCTTTTCTGTCTCCAAAGGGAAAGATCCTTATTCCTAAAATCTTTCAAATTTTTCTTGGGAATAAGTTTCCTTTAAGAGTTCTTGACCAGCACAAACCTCTATAAAGAAAATAAAGGTAAATTTATCCAACAAAAGTCGTTAGAGAAATGATATGCTGAAAACAATGGTGCCTGAACAGTGATATATAGGAATTCCACTTGACTAGTTTTTTTTAAATTTTCAATTGTTATATAAATGTAATATTTCAGACTGACTGCTCTTATTTAACCGAATTATAATGCTTCTAGCTATTTGGGTATCTGATTCTTGTGTTACAGAAAAGCTTAACATAATAAAAATACCATCACATTATGAGTGCAGCTTGAAATCAGAATTAACACTATCAAGTTCTAGAGAGTTTGAATCATCATCTCAGCAGTGTATTTTCTTCTGAACCTTTCTGCTTCTCCTTCATTAGTTTTAACACCAGAATAGAATCCTTGTGCTTCTCCAATCTTACCTTCTCCACTATTAGTAGCACTAGAATGCACAGTTAGAATCTAAAAACTAAAGCCACCAATACGCTTCAAGCTATCTATTATCTATGGTCTGAACTCTGGCATTATGGTTGTAATCCTATTCGAGCCGTCATCTCATTGATGAAGCAACACGCTGTAAAATTTACCATGATCAATCCAATTACTTGAAACATTCTAATTGAATTGACAGTGTCAGAGCTCGGTCCAGAAGACACCAGCAGAAACATAGTTGAGATCATTTTCCAATCAAGTTGGCTGAAGAAACAGACTCCAGCCTGCCGGATTGATCGAATCCTCAAGATAAACAACACGAGAAAGACAATTGATAGGTTTGAAGACTACAGAGAAACAATAAAATCCAAAGCCACCAAACTAACAAAGAAGTATCCAAGGTGCATTGCAGATGGAAACGAGCTCCTGCGATTCCATTGCACCTCCTTCACATGCTCTATTGGATCAAATGGGACTACCAGTCTCTGCAACTCTATTCCTCGCTGTAAATTATGCAGCATTGTAAGAGATGGCTTCAAGGTGGATGTGTCTGGGAGGATTCAGACCATGGCTACTAGTGGAAGAGCACATGATGATACTGATGTCTTGCCCGAGGACGAGAAGAGGGCCATGTTGGTCTGCCGGGTTATTGCCGGAAGAGTGAAGAAGAGCCTAGATGCCACTGAGGAGTACGATTCAATTTGTGGCCCAACAGGGCTCTACTCAAACCTGGACAAGCTATTTGTTTTCAATCCTAGAGCCATCTTGCCTTGTTTCCTTGTAATTTACAGGACATCCTAGCCTTAAGAATCCTATCTGCAACCTTCGTTATTTGACTCTTTTTTTTTCCCTTTTTTTTTTTTTGGGAATTTCAACCTGTAAATTTTGTGTGCCCAATTTTCTCAATCTGGATTGGCACTAGTGCTTTGAGTTACTTTTTTCTATGATCAACGTTTATTTCCACAGGAAATTCGGATTCTGTGTTTGATTAAGCTGAATTGGCTGGCATTTCCTGAATTAAATTATTCTAAAAGACATCAAGATAGCTCGATGACAAGTTCTTATCTATTTAGAATTTTCCAGCTAAAATAGTGGTCCGGCCTTTTTCCCATGAGTTGCTTGATTTGTATTGGTGCTCCTTCCTGACTGCTGGAATAGCATCTTAAAAAAGAGAGCTCAATGACTAGTCCTTATTTTTTCTTCTGAAAGAAGCAAGTGATTTGTTGGGTTGTGGTTTGGATTGTAGAAAGGTAATAGGGGTTGTGGAATGTGAAAGAAGGGCTTCGGCTGGTGGAAAGGGTGAAGGCAATGTAGCACTAGAGAAACGAAAATTAGACAGCTGGTACACATGGGTCCAAGAATTTAAAGCATCCAAGGATCACAAGCGCTGCAACTGCAAGGCAAAGGCCAGGGCTTTAGCAGGCTAGCAGCAGCAGATGGGCTGTGGCCCTTAGGAGTTGGTGGCACTCATGAGGATGTCGGTAGACATGGACCACGTTACATGATTGTGGTTGTTCCATCGTTTCTTTCTTGAGCTGTCTTTGCACGGCTTCTCTGGGGAAAATCTTCCTAGTGGTGAAGGGATAGTGGCCACAGTCGTGGAAGTACCAACTTGATAAATATCAGAACTTTTCATGTAGTGAACTTACAATAAGAGTTGGGATCGACATCGGAAAACAACACAACAGGATCTCACAGCAACATGGGAGAAACAGTAATAGCGTCTAAAATGTTCCTTGCCATAAAAAAAAAGGCCAATAATTATTCACTTCTGCTTAGTGTTGATAGTGCAGCCAAACCATGCCAGAATCTTGATTCTTGAAAGCATAGCAATTCACATCAAATTATGAAATCAAATCCTATCTATTTTTGTTTGTTTGCTCTCAGTGAAAACTAAAATATAAATCTGATATCAAATCTTTTATCATTTTGTCAGAAGCGTTTCAATATTCACAGCAAATAGAGAAAGGCAACGCATTAGATTTACAGCATGTTATGGAAATTTAATATAGATGAAAACAATCAGTCTTTCGGAGGTGAGACTGAAGCTTTTAAAAAAGGGAGAGCATGCCGAGATATTGATAGAAGCCGGACTATTACAGAACAGCTGTCACTTATAGAAACTGATAAACTGAATTGCGGATTCTCATTCGTCAGACCCAAAATCATCATCTGAGGCACTGTCCAGGAAAGAGCCAAGAGATTTACGCAGAATACTGAAGGATTTGTCATCCTGCAATCAACAACTTTCAAAATGATATATCATAATATCGCAAAGAAATTGCTATAAAAACAGTCTTCTGTTAAGATTATCTAACAAAAATAATTAACATCTTACTGCCACTTATGTTGCCAAAAATGAAAACCAGAAAAACTAAGTTATTGGGAACAACCAAGAAATTTATGCGCTAAAGAAGCGGCATAAACCTCATAATTAAAGACCTGTTTTGTTTGTCCTGACGTCTCTAGCACAGAAAATATTTCAACTTCCGTAAACCATGCTAGTATGAAAATCCAATGAGTGACATTTACGTCTCACAGAGATGAACCAGACTGTCTTAACAAAAGACCTAACCAGTAAATGCTTCTATGCTCAAAGGTAACATAATTAATACAAGATTTATTCACCTGCTTCTTTTTCTTCAAAGATTCTTCTGCTGCTGCAATCTTGTCTGCACATGATTTCTCAAGCTCAGATATCACGGCTCTCTCTTTCTTACCTATCATAGCATGCAGACGAATTCATTGCATGAAGACAATAGCAATTCTAGTTAAAACAGAAGGAAGTGGTATCTCACGTTGTTGTTCGTATCTGACAAATGTTTTTTCCTTCTCATTTTCAAATTTGGCAAATATGTCTGTATAAAGTGTGAGTAATTTTCAGTGAACAAATAACAAAAACAAACCATCTTGAGGCTGTAAGGTTTTGACAATATCACTTGTATTGCTACCTAGGCAAGCACAAAAAGAACAATAAAGAATCTTAGATGCTGGAAAGAAATTAACAAGATGCAAAATATTGTTCAAGTCCTCTCGCATATTGTCAATGTTTTCTACAATGTAATCAGTTCTCCAATAATGATATAATCACTTGGGTTAGTGGGATAGATCTTGCACAAACAGTTTTTTTTTTTTCAAATTTAATTTCTTCGCACAATAATAATCTGTGCAACAGCCCATGGCAATTAAATTCACGATCCAAATCCCATGGCTTGAGTATTAACACCATCAATTGCATTTAGATGTCTAGCACCGCAGAATGACTAGACCAGGAGAACTTAGGGGAAAAACTTCGTAGGGAAATGAATCTTCTACAACCTTTGAAAGCCTGCAAATATGCCGCTTTGTCCTCGCAGAATTTCTCATGAGCTTCATGAAACTTGGCGTATTCTTTCTTCAGTGAACTTTCACACTGAAATATTTCTAGGTCACTGACAATGAAATAAAGGTAGAATATACAACAAAACTGCTCATAATTTTGAAGGTCTTGCAACCTCTTTAGAGCTCTTAGAAAGATTCTTCGTAAAATTCTGCCTGTCATTGAGAAAGAAATGCTGTTAAATTGGGTTGACATGCAGATTAAGGAAAGGAAATATCTATATAAGGACCACAAAGATTATCATAATGGATATATAACAGCATAAATTAAGCTCCCAGTGGCAATTCCTTGCAACGATGTGTGCAATTCCATCATAAACCCTCACTTGATTATGTACAAGTGAACTTATGTCTACAACACAACACAAACTCTATCAATTAAGAACAGGGACTTGGTGGAAATAAAACATGTTCAGTGTCCATACCTGTCCTTATCAAACTTCGTCTTTGCATCGTCAAGCATCACCTTGATCTGTGATGCCACACTGTCACACCAACACCATTAGTCACCACCGTTAATTTTCTTGGAGTATAAAATTTAACAGTTGAGATATTGTCTACATGAAATAAGTAAGACCCTAACTTGCTGACCTAATATGGTTAATTACATAAGTTATCGGTTAAGTATCCCGGCCTGACGTAAACTGGCTAACCAACATTTTGCCACCATTACATACACTGTTACTGCTGCTGCGGTTGAACCTTGGATAGCTCAATTGGCCACTTGGGGTACTCCTCATCCTGAGGTCCAAAATTCGAATCCTCTTAGAGTCAAATTTGGGATTATTATTTTCCACATGGACATACCAAATTAACATAATTGACAGTGGGTGCAGACTACTGTCGTCAACCTTGGATTTATCCTTCATCGCGGCCTAGTTGTCTACCTTGGTAGGGTGGAGTCCCGGATATCCAAAAACAATTAAAAAAAACTATTTTTTTTCTTGTTCATCAATATCCAATCAAGACAAAGTGTACACTAGGGCACACTATTTCACGTCACTTATGCAATTTAACAACAACAAACATGCAGATGTAATACAGAACAGTGAAACTTTGTATTCTGTGTAAACGGACTCTCCCAGCATGCTTCTTAGCACTGATAAGCGTTTTTCAGGCCCATCTTAAAGGATAGAATCATAGAATGATAAAAAGAGCATGTCCATCAAAGAGCCGAACTCCGATAAGTGTACTCTCACACTGTGAACGGAATTCTTAACATAAATGATAAATACAAGCTATTCATAGTGATGAACTTAAATTGTAAACTCATAGAAAATTGTTTTCAGATAGAAACTAGTTTTAGCACGAAAACAACACAGAAATGGAGATGTAGTGTACAATCCATTCGGATCTACTAAAAAAACAAAACAACTCACGTTCCAATCGTCTCCTCGTTCTTCTTCTGCCCATCCATCTGCGCCTTCTCCTTGATCTGCTGCAGCGCCGATAAGATCCCCTTGATATCACTGCGAATTCCAACAGCATCAGCCGTTTCAAACAGCAGACACCACCGCGGGGGGGGGGGGGGGGGGGGGGGGGGGGGGGGGGGGGGGGGGGGGGGGGGGGGGGGGGGGGGGGGGGGGGGGGGGGGGGGGG
>JAMKQA010040300.1:0-15059 GCA_024699735.1 Posidonia australis
TCTCTTTCTCCTTCTTCTCCTTCTTTTATTTTAATGTTTTATGTTATCATGCTTGGCTAATCTTCTAGATCTAGAGTAGAGACAAAGTTTATTTAGATTGAGATGTGTGATCATGTTTTTTTCTCTTTCTCCTTGTGTTTCATGCAATGAATATGTGGATTGGATGTATATTACATAGACCATTCAATGAATCGAAAAACTTTGATAGATTAACATTTATTTCATCTTTTTAGTCTATGCTTAGGGAAGATTTAATTGGGGGTTGTGTATATAATCTCAATTCCATCATATGTTATCTGATTTAATTTGATTTGTGTGTTTTTATTCCTTGACTTGATAGTCTATGGTGCATTGCATATAGATTATACTTGTTAAGATAAGAATCATTAAATCAAGTTATTTACATCAATAAAAAGGGGAGGGAGTAAACATAATCATGCATTCTCAATTCTATATAAATGGATTCGACACCCTAGGTTTTAATTCATTGGATAGCATTCTAATAGTCTAGTGTTAGATTTTTCTTTTCATATCAACTTTCTCAACTCCTTGTTTTCATTAAGTGGTAATAAATCTTTGATTCTAAAACACTTTTCTCTGTGGGATCGACCCGTATTTGCCACGTATTACATAGTACGTCGTGCACTTGCGGTAATTAAATAAGACACATCAGTCGGCAAATCCTTTCTCCTCCAGTGAGCTCCTTTTCCTCCTCTCCTCCTCCTCCTCATTCTCTCTCTCTCTCTCTCTCTTTCTCAACTCCTCTCCCTCTCTTCTTTGGATGTCAACGCTAGCCCCTCTTTCTCCTTTTATTTCCCTTCATTTTTGTCGTCGCCTGTCGTCAATAGTCACTAGTAACGTGGGTTGACTTGCATTAGGGTATGGCGGAGGCGATGTCGTTGCAAAGGTAAGGTGTGTACAGTAAAGAGCGGCACTTATTGTGCTACATTGTGCTCACTTAGCATTTTCTCCCATCTTAGGGCCCACTCACATACATGGTCACAAAATGCCAAAATACCACATAGTATAAGGAATCAAAGAAAAACACAAGCACAATAGAGAGGATTGAACACAAACCAGCCATAATTTCTAGTATTCATATACCAGTATATCCAAATTATACATCAACCCTCATACATGATTTACATAAGTTTTGGATATCTGGTCTAGCCAAAATGCAATATTAATCCGCAATACTAATCCGCTAGACTAATCCACGATTGGCCCATACAGGCTGTAGATATTACATCTGCATCAGATCATAGGAATTTTGGAATACGCATCTACAACATAATAGTGCAGGTCACATCTAAAATGTGTCTGTGTTTCTTTCAGCCACACCATTTTATTGAGATATATAAGTATAGGAGGTCTGATGTAGAATACCCAAATATGCACAATAATTTTGAAGGTCATATTGAAGAAATTCCAAGGCATTATTAGTACAAAAAACCTTTAGAGAAGTAGAAGATTGATTTATTATTTCAAAAAATACTTTTTGGCAATGTCTAGGACATGCATTTTGTTCTTAAGCAAATACACCTAAGAAATACAAGAATAATCATGTAACACCTGTAAATTCATTTTGTAATTATTTACATTATAAAGAATTTATTCCTGGACGGGTGTTACTGTTCCAAGGCTCATTTGTGTGGTCTGGTGATTTTGGACTTGGGCCTCGTGGGTCGACTTCTGTTTATGTGTCCCTGTGCGTGGTTGGCACTGTGCATTGTGGCACTGTGCTGAGTGAGTTGGTAGTGTGGGTTTGGTGTGCTCGTGCAGGATGCGAGTAGTCAGGACGTGCAGTGGTGCATGCGTCCAACTACTACATTGCATGGCTTTATATGCCCAAGCGCGCAGATGCACGACCAACTCGCCCTTCCTCTCCTCCTTTTTCTCGCTCTACCAATTCCCCTTCCCGAGCATGCCATCTCCTTTCCTCCTTTTCCTCTCCCTCTCCCTCTACTCGCCCATCCCCACTCACTCCATCCCTCCCCCACTCACTCTTCCTCTCCCGTCTCTCCCCACCTCCTCCCCTATTTCTTCCTTATTTCCTATTGGTGTGCTCGAGGGTCTGTGGCGGTGTGTGGTGGCTCGTGGCGGAGTGTGGAGCTTCAGTGAGGCGTCCTTGAGGTTGTGGAGAGGTCGTGGACGCGTGGAGTCCCCAGAGTTGGCTGGAGATCGAATTGGATCGCTAGAGAGTTCGTTGTAGGTATACACCTCCAACCAATGAATAGAAAGCATGAAATTGGTAGAAAATGATACGAATGCATGAAATCTAGGTAAATTTATATTCCTAAAATTTATTGTGATTTTATAAGGATTTATAGTAGTATTTATGGTGTTTTGTGATGGTGGTTGTGGTTTGGGTCCCTTTGACCCTTATGGCGTTGCGAATTTATATCTTGATGCATGATGAATGGATTTGGTTTTGTTCATGTGGATTTGGAGTAGACTCGAGGGTCTACATCTTTTGTTTTATGTGAGTTTTTTGATATTTATTTTAGGGGTCTGATCATAGGTCTCACTTTGGGCAATTTCGAAGGTTTGAGTTTTGGGCCGTTTTCTGGAATCGTAGAATTTGGCATATCGAAGTGGAAATGGCATGCTGAACCAGTAATTTTCGGTATACCGAATCCTTTCGACATGTCGATTTTTCTGTCAGTTTTGGCCTTCCGGTCAATTCGGTCTGTTGAATCTCTTCGGTCAACCGAACTAGGAAAATTTGGCATACCCAACCCGTTTTTCGGCATGCCGAATCAGGGCCTAGAGATTTTTATAAAAATCTAATTTTGAGGGTTTTTCGGATTAGTTTGTATTATCCCTTTGAGATGAGAATGTGGGCCGTCAGTGGTGGTCCCATGGGACACCTAATGTGCTGTTTTGCCGAGGTTTTGAAAGAGTTTTCAAAGATACAAAATGGTTTTGAAAATGGTTTCAAAGAGATGGATGGTCGTTTTGGAAAATGGTTTTCCTTATTTTCTGTGTGCAGACCGAGACACTGTGGGACTATGTTGTCGGGACCATGGAATGTGACGACATTCTCGGGTGGTCGGGGGCGTCTCCTTGGTCAAGGTCGAGGGCCGAGATACCTCAGGTTGAGGGACGTCGGGTCTTAGTGGTATGAGACTCCCCAATTGTTGTCTCAAAGCTAAGGTTGTGGTCCGCGGGTTAAGGTATCTTGTGGCATGATGGGGAGGTATGATACTCCTGCTGTCGCTGTGAGTATTGAGGTTTGATGTCATCGGGTGTGAAGGTATGCCACTTTGTCCTAAGCACTGTGTGAAGGACGCAATGAGGAGGTGTACCCTATGGTGGCCAGTGTAGGTGGGACATGTGCCTCGTAGTTGGTAACGTCCTGAGAGACAGGACTGCCTTCCAGAGTAGGGGTTGGCTTCGTGAGGGTTCTTCAGGTAGGGAGAATCGTAGGACGACACGACTCCTGCACAGGGTGGCACGTCATGGCAGTGCAGACGTCGTGGTTGCTCCTCGATGGACTGCTTATAGCTAGAGTTTGGTTGCTTGGCGCCAGACTTCCTGACTCATTATGTGTGGTTTTGGCCACATTGAGGGTCTCATTCTTGACTTTTGGCTGATAGAGTGTCGGTTGTTGTTTTGGCCAGTGTAGGCCTAGTTTTGTGGGATTTTAGAGAAAATGATTGTGAAATGAATTTAAAAGGAAAATTAATTATAGTTTTATTTTCAACTGTTTTGTGGGGTGCGTGCTGGGTGACTTTTGTCATTTACGCTTTCTTTGTATTTTTGGGTTGCAGGTGCAGGCATGTTGAGACATAGTGCATATAGTCTGAAGTCTCGTAGTCACATACACAGGTTCCTAGTAGTTGATATTTTTTGTTTAACTTTTAATTTCTTGTAATTTATTTATTTTTTAATTATTATGAGAAATTTGGGGCGTGACAAATCATAAATGAAAATAATGTAATATCTATAACTAGACACATACTGAAGACTAGTAGGCCCCAAATAACACAATGGATAAATTCAAGCAAACTCTAACTAGTGGTACAAGATAGACTCTTGTAAGTAGCATGATAATGCTGACTTAACTGACATGACTCACATATAACAGGCTAAATAAAAATTCAAGGCAAAGCTTGCTGAAGTTTATGATAAGAAGGATAACCAAGATGGTAGTGCTATAGAAGGGATGACTCTAGAGTGGTAACCACAGATGCCAACTTGTAAGGTATCTCATCACGAACCAACAAATAAATACCATGACTATGCTCATGGTCCAAAACAATCCTCCTCTCCATTTGTGGATCCTACCCTCTCCTTTTTTGGATCCTAAAAAATACAATGAAAGAGGAAGAAAGTTACGGAACAATAGAGAACTTTTGTAATGACACTAATAGACAATAGGTTGATTGGAAAATCAAGCATATAAAGAACTTTATCAAGAATAATTTGAGGAGAGGCATGAATAACTTCTTCTTCATACACAAGTCAATGGCGACTATCAATAATAGCCACAGAACAAATGTTAGATAAACTAGAAATACAGGTGAATAGATCACAAATACCTGACATATAGGAGGAGGATGCGCCAAAGTCTATAATCTAGGAATTGTCTTGAGAGGCTAAAATGGTACTAATACTTGAAGTGGTAGCATGTGAAGTAGTGGTAGAGGACTAAGTAGCTTGCAATTGTAGGAGCTTCTCATAGTCAGCTTGGGATATGGTCACTATGAAGGAAAACGTCTAATCAGCAATCATTGTGGAAGCAATTTAAGCCTACTGAGGTCAATCGACTGTGTCCCAAAACCTATCTGAAGTGTGATTGGTCCGGTCACAGTGATCACGCTGATGAGTATCTAATCTGCCTCTAGTAGAACGACCACAGTCATGCCCATGTCTTTGACCACAAGTGGTACTAACCATGACAGACTGATGTGTTATTGGTGTCCCAATGGAGATCTGCAAAACACGTGAAAAGTGGAAAATAGGAACAGGACACTTAACAACTCCAAGAATTTGACCACGAATCTGGGATGAGATTGTGTAGTAAGGAAAATAGCAACGACAACCTCCTTACAATATTCCTTCATCTTGGAGATATTGGCCACAAACGGCTAATAAACCTTCAATTCATCAAGTAGCGCACAAAGAGAGGCATACAAGTCCTGACTTGAGCGATCTTCATGTCGAAATGTGCGTAATTGTTCATAAATCTCACAAATGTAAGAAATATTCTTTTAATGTCCACAAGTACTTTTAACGGCACAATCATGACTCCACAGACAACATTCTCCTCTATACTGTTTACAATCCTAGATATAACGACACAATTATCGGCAAACTAATCTTTATAATCTGCATCCTTAAAATCTAGGGGGTCATTTGTGAGGTGCCAGATCTTTTGGTAGGCACTAATGAAAGTCTCAAAGGCTTGAGACCACAAGAGGTAATTGTTGCCATTCAATTTTACGAAGGTACATATGAGATTCTTCACAAAAAACTCATGAGACATCAAGAAGGATGTCATATCTTCAACAAATAATGCAAGTCCGCGACAAATTGGTCTGATCAACGCAGAAAACCATAGCAACAAATCTGAAAAACATTGGACAGCATGTGTCCAGGCACACATGGTGGAAATAAAGGCACATTGAAGACACATGTACAACCTTAGGGCCTTCAACACACCATGGGCAGTAGTAGCAGCATAGAACAAGGCACAAGAACCACTGGCGGGGCTGCACAAGACTGTTGGTAGTCTTAGAGAAGAACTGACAGTTGGTGGGTTGAAGAGGAGAGAAGAGAAGAGGCCGTCAGATGCTACAATGATTTCGACGATGTTACAATAACTTCGGTCCACACTACAGTAATTTCGATGGGCCGCTACAGTAACTCTAGCGACACTATAGTCTTCTGATGCCAACAATGGTGGATGGGAGGATGGTAACAAGGGTTTTCAACCTTGTTTTGGTACTATATCAGATATTACAAAGAATAATAATGTATTTCTTATTACTACAAGAGGGATTACATATATATAGGTATGACTAAATGATATCCTAATACATGGATATCTAATAACCCATATAATACTCATATACCATAAGATATTTCCAATAATATCTTTAACAAATAGATTTAGCCTTTAAGTGCAAAGACTTGACTTTGATACAAGTACGCATAATTGTCTAACACAGATTTAGCTTTGAGATGATGGGTTAATACTTATTAATGATCTTTCGTTAGACAAGGATACTTGTTAATACTCATAACTATTTCTTGGGTTTGCCCTTTTATTTTATATAAGTGGCATCTGCAATACATTATACATCTACTGATAGGTAGCTATCTGAATAGGAGAGGCCATCGTATGATAATGACACACAACCTTCTGAATTTATTTGTGGTGAGATTTGAGCGTCAGGATCTTATTGCAATTCAGAAAAAAAACATTTTAGATAAAATTTCAGTCACGTCTGGACACTGTTGCTGTCAT
The DNA here is from genome assembly GCA_024699735.1 of Posidonia australis. NCBI lineage: Eukaryota > Viridiplantae > Streptophyta > Magnoliopsida > Alismatales > Posidoniaceae > Posidonia > Posidonia australis. The sequence goes on from JAMKQA010040300.1 coordinate 6,476, forward strand.
GAACTTGATAGAAGCATACCTGGAAAGATGCCCTCATGTTGTATGGTCTCCTTATCACTTATTCTTCCATCTTATTCTCAACTGTAGACCATGCTTAATGCAAAAGATTCTAAAATTTTAAAATCTTGGATTGGGTTCTAGTCAACTACAAATTTGCCAGCCTGGTTAATTTTTGATGCTACTGGTACCGCTCTTCTCAGTATATAAGGCTTGCCTTGCCAGCACTTGGTACAGTGGGATCAGATGCTCCTACAATAGTTTATGGGCTGCAATTGGAACTTATTCTCCAATGTAAAATGTGTTAGCTTTTTTTTTTTTAAACATTAGGTAGACAGAAAGAGAAGACAGGATTTCCCACATCATTTTCAGAATTATTAAGACAGACCAAGAAGCCTCTTCTTTTGCACAGCTGTTGTCAAGTATTATAAAGTGGGTGTTCACCATCCAAACATAGTTCGAAATGCAAAGACGGTTCATGATCAGAAAAGGCCAATGAATTAATAGTATTCTCTCATATTAATAGTAATATGAAGGATGATGCCAAGGATCTCTCCTTCACCATTATACATCTTACAAGTGGTATAGAAATCATTCTACCACAGACGCTCATTAGTCTATAATGACATTTTACAAGGGATACTAGCGAGAAATTCTCAAAAGAATCAGATGCCAAAAGAACAGATTGATGAATTGGAAAGAAGGAAAGCAAGGAGAAAGTTCGCTTGGATCAAATTATTGTTTGTTCACAGCTTTCCACCAATGTCTCTATACATTCAAGATTTCAAGGGGCTCGTGGGTATGCAGATATGGATGCTTTAAAAAAAATCCATCAAAGTTCAACTTTCATGTGTCCTGTAGGCAATGCACCTGCATCAGATGAATCAATGTTTCTCTTTCAGAATTTTTCCACAGCAGATAAGAAACCAATTTTAGATTTTCAGCTCAAATTTACCAGTGAAGGGCAGTCCCTCCTGATTCTGGCCAAAGCCCATCTGAACAACACTTTGAAGGTCATCCTCCCACAAAGTCCCAATCTGAACAAAAGATCTCATACCAGTAGCACTTTATTCTCCAAAGAAACAGATTATATTCCAACTTTCCAACATTTTGAACTGAATTGAGTACTCACCAGAGAGACAGCGTCCCCAAACCCATCAGCTGCTGGTAGCTGCACATTCAGAGGCCGTCTTAGCGTGACATCCAAAGGATTTATAGCACAGTGGCTCTGCAGCCCATTTGTCATACCACTAGGATGAGTATGTTGTTGAACAAACGGAAAAGCTGAGGCACAAGTATCTCCTGGAAAAACTGAATGTGGCGATGACCCATGCAACTGAATTTGCAAAACAACCAAATCATGACATGGGGAAAAAACAAACAAATTGCAGCTAACCAAAAGAAACGGTGTAAACCCACTTACATCCTTCTGGATGAGATTTTCCAAATCTAGCCGGGGATTCACAGTAGCCAGCTTCATAGAGAGAAACTGCAAGATAACATAATAACATTCAGTTTCAGATGCAAGGAACAAGCCACAAGTTGGAAACTATATAAACCAAATTATGTTGATCTGCTGGACAAGCAAATACCTCAACTTGTCGCTGCAATGATTGGACATAGTTTATGATCTCATCGAGCATGACGGCTTTGCCAGTTACCTGCAATAAGGAGTTGCATATTAATCTTCAATTTCTAATAAAAACAGCATCTTAACACCAGACACAATTGGACTTCTTCTAGATACCTTGTTGCATCCCGGCACAAGATCTTGCAAGAATTTCATTCTTTCACTGATCTTCTCTCTTCTAACCTGATGGCAGTAGGAGAATTTCTTAATGAGTCTTACTTTGAACAGTGACGAACACATTATCATCAGAGTTGAAAATGGCTTAGATTTGGTCCATACCCTTTCTGCCAGACTGTGGCTATCGGTAGCTTGACCTCTTCTTGCCCTGACATGGATATAATCCTGCTTGGGAGGTTCAGATGGCTTTGAATCGCTCTCTTTCCCTTGTCCATCACCACTTTCAACACCACCATTCTGCTCCACCTTGGTTTCAGAAGATCGGCTCTTCCTGCCATTTGACTCGTCCACTGTCACCTGTGAAGGAAAAAGAACCAAATTCACAATTCTCAACATGTTACTAAATAGAATTTCAACAGTGGAATTTTCAAGATGTCTATATCATGAAGAATTTCCATACCTTGGGTGTTTCCTTGGCTTTGCTCCTCGAGGCGACTTTTCGCTTCCTCGCATTGCCGCCGCCTATAATTGTTACATGATCCGACACCGACGATTCCTCCCGGGCACTCCCAAGCTCTCCATCATCAGGCTGAGATCCACCACCACCACCACTACTCTTAAGAGATTTACTACTGGAGACCCTCGACAACTTTCCGACCTCCGGCATCCCAAATTGCCTGGGAAGCCCGCCGTAACTCCGACCGCCACCGAAACACGAAAACTTCGCCGCTCGCTCGGCAAATCCGGGGTCCGTAGCAAAACCGCCCAAATGGGTCCCCGGAATGGGCACCGGATTTCCCGAAACGGGCGGGTTACCCCAGACCCGGTGGTGCTGCTCCGGTACTGAAAGACCCAACTTTGGCGGGGAATTGAGAGGCGTACTGTAGCAAGATGTGTTAGTGCTGTTGTCCCCACCGCCAAGGTACCTATTCTTTGACTGCGGTGACATCTCGCCGGAGTTGCAAATGCTGCCCAACCGCCCAATTAGCTCCCGGATGACGACGTTGTCGGCCGGAGGAGTGGGGTTCGAAGGGGACGAGACAATGGAGCTCAACGCCGATTCGAATTGGGAGCTCTGCTCCATGGATTGGTCCCAGTTGAGATTCACGAAGCCGGCATTGAGCTGATCGGAGAGTGCAGAATTCAGAAACTCCTCTCGCTCCATTGCAGAGAAGAAACCCAACCCAGTTGCCAAATCACAGCAAGGAGCAAGAAATACTGATAAAGGAGGGATCCTTTTTGCTCTTTCTTCAGAGAATTGGGAAAATGGGAGTTGGGTTTGCAGAGAATTTGGGTACCTAGATGAGGGCTAGTGGATAGGAGTAAAAACGTTGAGGAAAGGAAGGAGCTTGCTTTTTGGGGAGAGGGGAGGAGTAGAGGGAAGGTGGAGAAGAGTAGTAGTGAGGGTATTTAACCATTTCTGTTTCTCTCCTCTTGTCATGAACAACATTTGTTTGTCTTAATGTGAAATCAAATGATTAAAGTGCGAGACAGAAGGGAAATGGTTTGGATCATTTAATGTTTACAATCAAGAATCTTTGGAAATTAATTGGGTTTTTTTTTGCTTCCAAGAAAGGTTCATTTTAGTAACTGTTGCGGGGAAGGGGACGGAAAGAAGAGATGTAGAGACTTTCTTATCCACCATCTGTTTCCAGGAGAACAGTAAAAATGAATGGAAAGATGAGGGGCATCTTATGGTTATAATTTTCTGACCATTTGGATGAATTAGGGACCACAGGAACCTTGGAAAAGTTTGAAGTGTTTTATCCTATAATAGATGTCATTTGGGTCTATACAATATTCTCATGCGGCTGCTTTTTTTTTTTTTAAAGTAGTCTCGTACTTATTTTAATAAAATAGGTCTACCTTTTTCCAAAAAAAAAAAAAACAGAAAACAAAAAACAAAATAGTGCCTCTGGATTGCTGTTGGGGGTCACATGGGGCTAGGATTTAAAACTGACGAGAAAATACTGGAGGAAGATTGCAGTGCTGGGAATTGGCTTCCACAAAGACCTTTGTTATGCCGATTAGTAAATGTTTAACGTGTTATTTTGTTGATTATCTTGGGAAAAGGGTACTTGGGTGCTTTTATTCTTTGCAATCATTGGATTCAAAAAGAAAGGAGGGAGGGAGACCGAGCGTTTTCGGATAAAAAGTCAAATTTCTAACCTTCAATTGCTTTATGTGTTTGCTATGGGCAACCACTTTGGTACCTGCGTTGGGTGCATTAGTTTAGAATAGATTGTCAGAGCTTAATAAAGCTAAAAGCTATCTGCTTTGCGCCTCCCCTAGCCCTATAAGTCAATCATTGTGCTAAATACATTGTCCTTCTCCGTTTAACCCGGATTTGTGTTGGATTCCCATGGGAAAGATGAGATTCAAGTGGAATTATTATTCTGTACCAATGAATTTGTGTCTGTTGATTTGTACTATTGTGAAATGATTATTAGTATAATAGTTTGTGATTCACATCTCATTGGTATTTACTTGTCCTTCATGGTACATGTAGAATCATAACATTGAACACAGCTTTTACAATCTACTCTCTTTGAGTGACAGCAATGTTGGAGACAGTTATAATCAAATGTATACCTGGCTATCTACTCTCCTTGAGTGATAGCTAAATTGCTATTACAAGAACTAATTGCATTTGGAAGTTGGGACATGTTCCATGAGAAATTAAATTCAAGAAAAAATCATTTCAAATGTAACAATACAATCTAGAAAGTAGTTTATGCTGTTGTATTTTAGTTCATTTCCAGTGTACTCCCGTGGGTAGTGTAAATTTCAATTCTATGTAGATATTTTTCAAAATTAAACTATTTAAAAGCTTCTCAAAATGAAGGTTATTTTTGACAATGGCTCATTATCACAGTGGCTGGGAGAACTTTAAACTCGTCACAGGTCCTAGGTTCGAATCCTGGGACATTCACCTCTTACTATCTCAACCGTTAACAAAAAAAAAAAATGAAGGTTATTTTTGTGTTTAGAAATGATTCATGAGGGTAAAGTCCAATCTAGCTTTTTCAGGAATCACTTCTGAACAATTTTTAGGAATCCTGCATTGCAAATGCACAATGTGAGGAATCAAGTTTACTAGATGTTCCAAAAAAGAGTTTTTCTCATTGCAACACAGTTTGAAAGGATTCTTCAGTTTAATGCAGCTCAGATGTCAAGAGATCTAGTTTCTGACATATCTTTTAAATTTTATTTCAAAGGTACAAATTTAATTGCTGAAGCGAATTACTTAATACCCATTTATTACACTAGAGGCGATCTACCCATGTGAAACTCATTCTTCGTGCCATCTTTTTTTTCTTCTTGTAAACGATAATTGATATATATTATACTCAAACACTTGACTATGATAAACCACCACCAAGTGATGTAATATATATGATGTCCGTGGGAGTCGAACTCCCGACCTCTCGTACAACTACAAAGAGACTTCACCACTAGACCAAGTGGCTGCAGACTTCTTCGTGCCATCTTACAAGATAAGAATCTAGAAACACAATACAAACACAGAAGAAAAATATGAAAAAGGAAATTCGTAAATTTCCTCCTACTGATTTGTCACTTCTTTTCTAGGTGAAGAGGAAGGCAAAGAGAAGATCACTCATCAGAGACTTGAGATTGAAGTTACCCCACATCATTTATCTTCATTTTTCAACCACGCATTGCAAACACGATGGTGGTAGATATAGCAAAAAAGTCACTATCTCTGAGAATTGAACACTATAATGCGCAACAGTGGTCGTCCCCTCCATCGGAAGGGTTCCAGTCGTTTTTCTGATTCAGTTCTGTTGCATCAAGCCACCTGTTTTGACTGGGTAGCCTTCAAAGAGCGCCTCTTGGAAGAGGACCTCTACGATGCTTCCTCTCCTCCGGCTAAACCTTGCCGATCTCGTCGATCTCGAAAACGCTTCAGATCGACTACAAAATGGCAGGTACGCGAGCGTGGGAAGGATCTTCCTCCCCTCTTCAGGCCTGAACCAGATATCTCTTTTGGTTCCCCTTCTATTTCGCCCCCCTTGTTCTTTTGATGATCTGTCGAATAGAATGAGACTTGCCTGGTGCAAGTCAGGTAGATTTGTTTGTTTCCATGTCTCTGCTGGTATTTCTCCTATATTACTGATTTTGTCAGGGAATCGTCCCAACATAATTATAGACTCTATACTTCTTTCTTGGAACATATACTTTTGCTGGATAAAATGCCTTAAGATCTGTTATCTGGATGAAAAATATTACTCGGAATGTACATCTTTTTCTTCTCTGTATTTTGCTGTCATTCTTAATGGTGGAAGGGATCAGGATCCTGTTAGGGCTGAGAAATATTTGGAAGGACACTTCCTATGTACTGATTTGCTCACGGAGGAAACATTGCCTGTTTATAGTCGATTTTTTTTTTAGATGATATTATCCCTTCTTCATCTGATGAATTTATCTGTTCGCCCCCCCTTCTTATCCGGCGAACATCAAGCCAGTTGGGGATCACCAGAGTTCAGTCCCCTGTAACTGGCGGGAGCTGAATTCCCGAGATGCTAACATGCTGTCCAATCGTACAAAAAACCCCTCTCTCTCCATTTGGAATTACTTGATTTATAAACCTCCTTTATTATCTGAAATTAGTATCGCTAACACTAATTATCCCCCCTCTATTAGCACAAATACATCTGCGAAATCCTCCTTGATTATTGCAAATAGGACTGATAATGACTCGGTGGATTCTTCGATTTCTGTGGTAGAGACGGATGGCTGCACGTCTGCTTTTAATATGCACAGTACCACATCTTGTCAAAGTACAAATAACGCTCATTTCCCATGTATTTTACATGACTCAAACATTAATGAACCCCATTTTCTTTCTTCCCGCGCGGAAGAATTCTCTGATGAGTGGACTTCCTCTGACAGAAACAATAACTCCAACCACCTTCCTTTTTCATCTCTCTCTCCTTCCTTTAAACTTGCCAACGTCTTCTCCCCACCCTAACAGCATGAACTCTCCTGGCCTCTCTCCTCAGAACCCGACTCTTTTACCTCTATCTGAGGCTGTGTGCAACCATTACCAGTTGCTATCTCGTAGTGCGATAGTAACCGCACACTCCTCCAATCTTTCTAAGGAGACCTTAGAAAAACACGTCCGAACTTACTGGACAAATGGCTCTGAAGTGGAAATACAGGCCTTTTCTCCTGGAAAATACCTTCTGATCTTTCCATCCATAAAAGCTAGAAATGATTCACTTAATATGCATGGACATCTTTTACAAAAGATATCTGCCTCTTTCATTCCATGGACCCCAAACTCTAATGCGATCAGTACTCTGACAGAGGATGGAGTCTGGATTAGGCTAGAAGGTATTCTGCACCATCTTTGGAATGTTTATATATTTCGTCATATGGTTGCTGACTTTACTGAACTGTTGGACGTGGACCTATCCATCGATTATGTGAAACACTTGGGTTTTTCTAGAATAAGAATCAAATCACATCCCGGAAAGGACATACCAGTTTGTAGATATTTCGCCTTTGGTAAAACTGTCTACCCAATCAAATTTAGACACAGTTGGGATCTCTGTTCATCCTCTGGAAACGCTCCTAAGTCGTCCCATGTCTGGCCTGCCAAAGCCCCCACTGGATATACTAATCCAATTGGCCTGAACCCGGATCGAAAACAGTTTAAAAACAACAAAGGGTGGAGAGGATCTAAGGGTAATAGAATCTCTAGAGATGGGAAACATGTTTGGACTAGACCTGTTAGTCCTAAACTAGTACCTCATTCAAACTCACCTGGTTTACTTCCTACCCCCATCCCCTCTTCCTCAAAGGAAGGCTTCATTCCTACTCCTTCTATTACCACCTCTCCTAACCATACTCCTAAGGAGGATGATACAGCAAGATTTATAGAAATGGAAATCAAAACGAGAAATCTATCTTTATCCAAATTCAAGAAGGTGCTGGCTGTATATGACAGTTTGGAAAGTGATGATCTGGGTGGCATAAATGAGGTTGTAGTGAATCCACAACCACCCACTCCCATTCATGCGCCAGGTAATGCTGATTTTAATCCATGCTTTCCTTCTCCTCAGTATGAAACTACTGCTGCAACTACTATATCTTCTTCTGCCTCTGAATCAACTATTGCTTCTGAATCATCTTTTCCTGATTTAGAAGACAATTCTAATCATCTATTGAATCATGTTTTAACCTGGAATTCCTATGATCAGTTTAATAATTTTTGTAAGAAGATTGGAATTACTTTAAATTCCCTAGTTAAAGTTAAATCATTTTACAATACAGTCAGAAAAGATCAAGGTTTAACTCATCTAAACCTAAATGATAATTCCTACATAATTGAGAACTTTGCTTCTTTTTATATATCCCCAGATAAATCATGTTAATTGCAGCCTGGAACATTAGAGGCATGGGCAGCAGTGGGAAAAAAAGAGCCTTAAAAAATTTGGTTAGATCTAACAAATGTATTATTATTATTATTAACGAAACTAAACTTGAATCCTTCTCTCCTAATCTTTTAAAAAATATAGGAGGAGGTTTAATTAACCAATGGTCTTTTCTCCCTACACTGGGCGCCTTTGGGGGAATTCTTATTGGTTGGGATGATAATATGTTTAAACTTTGTAATATCATTATTGCAACTTATAGTATTTCCCTGTCTTTCTTAAATCTCTCGGATAACTTTGAGTGGTGGCTCACAGGTGTATATGGTCCTTGTGATCCTAGTTTAATGTAACATCAGGGCCTGATTATCCATTTCTATTTAATAAACCATGTATTATTTGTAATATTGTGTTTAATGGTTTATTAATGGATAATCTGTTG
>JAMKQA010040301.1:0-10331 GCA_024699735.1 Posidonia australis
AAAAAACTTGAAAAGATATTCAACATTTTACATTAACAATTAAATTAAAAAAATTATTTATTATTAAATAAATGAAATTTACATTAATATCCTAGATATATAAAAAAACTTGAAATTTACATTTTTACATTTACATCAGATATTATGATATTCAACAATTTATATTTTTTACATTTACAAATTACAATTATTACATTAATATATATTAAAAATTATACAAAAGAAATTTATTCATATTTTTTAATCTGTAGCAGAAGCTCCCATCCCTGCTGAAGTTGTTGTCTCTTCATCTTCTGATTCGTCGTTTAAGTTTAAATTTTGTAGACGATGAACTACATCATACCAATCTTTCAAGCAGATAGAGGCTTCTATAGATTTTTCTGATAATTTACATCTTCTATCATTTAAAACTGTTTTTCCTGCAAAAAAGGTAGACTCCGACACCACAATAGACGTCGGAATCGTTAGTAAATCTTTAGCTATCCTAGAAATTATAGGAAACCTAACAGCAGTACTAGACCACCACTTTGATATATCTAAGTTATCCATTTCAATATCACTAAATGCAAACTCACATTCTAAATAATTTTTTAATTCATTACTAGTTCTTGATTTTACATATTTTCCTTTTTTCTTATTTAATCTACTTCAAAATGAGCTGCTACTACTACTACATCTTTGTGATCCTACAAAACTAGATGTATGTGCACTAGAATTACTTTCACCATAATTATTAACATATTCTTCAAATAATGCATGTAAGGTTTCCTTAATTTTATTATTATATCCATCTATTTTTTCATTTTGATTCATATTACTAAAAATATCATCTATAAGTACCATGCAATTAACTAATCTATGTCTAGGATCCATGATTAAAGCTAAGCATGACCACATTCGAGGTTCATCCCAATAACTATTATATTTTTCTTCCATTATTTTAATAATATATTCAAATTGTGGCAATTGTCTATATTGTTGAAAGTATTTGTAATATTAAATAAATTAACTAAAACTAAACAACTAGTAGGATAATATTGACTAGATAATTGATTAGTTGCAGTATAAAATGGTTCTAAAAATGTATGAATTACATTAGCATTATTCCAATCTTTATCATTTAGTAAATAATTAGATCTTAAATTATAATATGTTGTAATTACGTTACTATAAGATGAACATGAAATTAACATATCATATGTTGAATTTCATCTATATTGAACATCTAATTTAAATTTTTAGGTTTTATACCTTGTTCTGCACATAAATATCTAAATTCTTGAAATCTTTTACCTGATATTTGAATAAATAATATAGCTACTCTTATATTTTCTATATAAGGTCAAATGCAATGTATACATTCTTGTACAATTAAATTTAAAATGTGACAACAACATTTACAATGAAACAAGTCGCCATTTAATATGGGTTTTAAATTTCTTTGTAATATTCCTACTGCAACATTATTGTTAGAAGCATTATCAAAAGATATTGTATTAATTTTATTATATATTTTAAATTCTTTACTAATATCTTCTATAATATTTGCTATGGCTTTTCTAGTGTGTGGATGATCAAAAAGTCTAAAAGTAATTAATCTTTTTTGTAAATTCTATTCTATATCAATCTAATGTGTTGTTAAACATAAATAAGGAAAATTATTTGGACCTGTCCAAACATCACAAGTTAATGATATTTTACATAAAAAACTAAAAAACATTTCAATTAATTTTTTTTAAAAAATGTTTTATAAATTATATTTTTAGTAGCATTCCTAGAATGACCTTTAAATTGTGGGTTTAAATAATTTTGTACACAACTTTCAAATCTTTTATTTTCAGAAAAATTAAAAGGTTGTTCATCTTGTAATATAAATTTTGTTACACCATATTTTGCTTCTTATGTATTATATTTCCAATTAACTATTCCACTAGAACTACCATGTAATTTAAATTGTCTTAAGTCTGTATTATCATCTTTATTATGGGCAACTATATATTTTGTTAAATGCCTAGCAATATGACTTACACCTTCATCCCTAGGACAAGTATATACTGAACCACAATATTTACGACAACATTTATTTTCAGTTATGGGATCTAAGGTTACATGTTCCCAAATCCATGACCTTTGCTTCTTAGGTTTTTTAGTTCCTGTAGATTGTGTTTGTGGGGTTGTTGTGGTTTGGAGTTCTTGTGACTCTTCGGTAGGGTTATATTCAGGGTTAGGGATATAATCATGACTTCCTACATTAAAAGCATAATCCATTTTTAAGGCTAAAAAAATTGATAATAAAAAAAAACCTTAACCTAAAAAATCCAAAACCCAAAAATAGAGGGATTAGAAGTAAAGAAATAGGAGGGATTAGAAGTAAAAAAAATTATGGGCGCCTGCAGTCTGGCGGGTTGTTAATGGACACAAATGTTGGACTGCTGGACGTTGGAGTTGGAGACCAGAGTTTGATGAAGAATGAAGACCAGAGTCCAGAGCCAAACTTGTATTTCACAAGGGAGAAGAGTTGAAACTTAGAGAGAAGAGTCGAGAAATTAAGAGTGTAATGTAGAGAGATTGAGAAGTAGAGGAGTTGCGAAAAAATGAGAAGAATGAGGTAGTATTTATAGAATGAAAAAGAGAGAATTTATTAATTTTAAAAAGATAAAAATAAACGTTGCATGAACGCTGCTTTGCAACGTTCAACAACCTGATGAACGTTGCACTGCAACGTTCACATGAACGTTGCACTGCAACGTTCACACACACACACACACACACACACATATATATATTAAAAAGCGGGCTGGCCTGACCCAACCTGTCCATAAAATCAGACCGTTCATGAGCCTAACTAAACGGGCCCAGCCCATGGGCCTGGTACGACCCATGGCCCATAATAGGCTGGGTCGGTCCGATTTTTTGTTGGACTGAATTGGTCCGGGCTAATTTACAGGCTAGGCCAGGCCAGACCGGGTCGACCCAGCCCAATTTACACCTCTAGGAATTTCTAAAATATCTTCTTAAACACCTTAATCCCACGTATCAACAAGTAGGAACAAATATACAAGCATATTTACTAAGAACATGGTTGCATATTTACTAAGAAAATTGATCTAAGAAGTATCTCAAATAGTAAGCAATAATGTAGTAGGAATTTATACAGAGAAAATCGTTGCATATTTACTGAGAAAATATCAAGCAATATTATATAGAGATTGCCGCCACCACCCCCCATCGATTCCACCAACGATTCCCAGTGGCGGAGTTAGAAATTTTTCATTGTGGGAGGTATAAAAAATAAATTATCAAAGTAGTTGTAAAAATAATTGATATCATAATTATAATAGAAAAATATGACAACTTTAAAAACCACCAACATATATTTTTTTTACGAGAGGAAGAAGTTTAAAAGAGATTACAATAGCAATGATTTTATATAAAGGTTATTTACACAATAATATGTATACTATAGTGTTTTTTATTTTTAGTCCAGTAAGGACAAAGCTCCCACTAGCCCCCACCTACACCCGCCCCTGACGATTCCCTTGCCACCCCACCACTTGATTCCATCACAAACCCTCGTAGGCTATATATTCTACTATATCAAATTTGAACTAGAAGTGTTAAATCATTTCATCAAATTTGAAAATCGTTTCATCAAATTCGAACACAATTTGAGTACTCTACTATAACAATCTTTGTAGGATATTAACTAGAAGTGTTAAATGTAGAAATCACTATGTCTTACATTGGACACATTTTTCCTAGGATCTAACACTTAATTTGTTCAAATAAAGATGAAACTTTTCAAAAGTGAAATGTAAGATGTAAAAAATATGTCTATAAATTTTCAACAAATTTGAAAATCATTTGAATATTCTACTACAGTGATCTTTCTAAGGTAGTTAGTGAGATAGGATGAACATTTATTGAAATAGATCTTTAATAACAAAAGATTGTTACAAAGGCCTAGAGAAAGGTCTAACAGTGCAATCTAATGTGTTCTAATATTAAAAGAGAATAAGAGTGGAATGAACCTAACAACGAATCCAAAGGTAATCGAAATCGATAGTCTCACCGGAGATGCCAAAGTGAAGTATTTATAGAATGAGAACTCAATTATGGTTCTTTCTGCAATCTCTCACTCTCTTCATCTAGAGAGAGAATGACAGTGCAATCCTCGGTTAGGTACTAGTTTAGGGATTTGATTGATCTTTGTACTTTTCTCATCATAAACATTACAGGATAAGGGTTTGTCTACGATCCTATCATTTGTAATCATCACCCATTTTTGGGTTCTATAAACACCATAGTAGAATAGTAATATTGTGTGCCTGCTCCGTCTCGTCCATTGGAACTGTTGACATGGTATGAGAGTGTCCTTGAGCCACTTCGTTTCTTTTCATTTCTTCTTGTCCTTTCTCTTCTTCTTACCTGTTCATCTCTTCAAGCTCTTTAATCCTCATGGTTGGCGCTCTAGTAATGATTTCTTCATCCTTAGAAGTGTGGTTTCTTCTTTATCCACCTCCATACTACGTACCCACTCTTGCTATCAAACTATTCTCAACCAACTTACATCTGTGGAAAATCTGAGTCCATCCTTTGTTTATGAGCTGAGGTCTATGTATATAGTCACCTAAACATCTCATTTTCGTCTCCCACTTCTGTTTTGGATGCCGCACCATTAGATTTCTCATGGACCAGGAGCCTCCGTCCTTGGTTACACTTCCCCCTCCGTCCTTAGAGATTCCGCACATGGAAACCACAAGTGTGTAGTTGCATCCCACTTTGGTATTTGCAGAAATAACCCATTTTTGAATCACCCATTTCTTCCCTGGATGGGAAGAAATAAGTAGCCACGAGGAATCATAAAAAAACATTCTTTTTTTTTTTAATGATCTTGAAGTCCTTAGAGGGTGGTACAAAAAGCAGCAAGATCTGTTACAATAGAAATATGTTACCTAACTCGTTGGGTATTCTCTAAGACTAACAATTTACCTGAAAAGTTGATTTAAGTTTATGTTTGGATTTTTTTTTTTACATAGTTTATTGGAAAAAGTTAACTTTTTGTTAAGTTATACTGTTTGTATCTTTTATGGAGGTAAAGAAAAACTTATTTAGTTTTTATATCCAATAAGTACTTATGAGTTAATCAAAAAACTATATTGTCTTCGTCGTCGCTACTACCTTTCGTTCGCCATTGCTACCTTCCACCGTCGTTCGTTGCCATCTACCACCCATCATTGCCACCACTGTCGCTGTTTGCAGACTTGTTAAAAATAGATCTCTAAAATACATGAATTTTATATATTGAAATATATTTTTAAGATCTAATCACATCATATTTATCACAAATAAAATGTATATGCAAAAGTGTACCTACATCCACGTAGAAATCGTGGAAGTTCTTGTTTCTCTTGCTTAGATCTGGTCTTCTAAACCATCAAGCTTCTCTTTCTTGCTCTTTCTCAATATAAAGGTGAGAGAAGGGAGGCTAAAAGTTTAAGATTTGGGAACTTTGACCCTAATATATGGAAAACTATAATATTGTATATTTCCAATTCAGTCTATCAACAAATGGAAAAATGTTCTAATGGTCTCTACACATATTTACCGACATTACTTAAGATACTAATTGGCTTAACCTAGAAAATCAAATAGATCACTAGAATGAGCCTAATCAGAAAATAGTTTATAATACTTTAATTGATTTTATATTGACTCGTATATTATTGGATTTAACCCAACAATCTCCCACTTGAGCTACATATAAAATTAACAATTAAAGTATTAAAACTATATGAACTCCAAATGGCTATTTTAACAAAGACATTTAAAATCTGGTCCATGAATTGTAATAACATACGATTAAAGAAGTTTTCATTACTTTAGGTATAATTCAACCCACAATGGTCACTAATGTTAATACAACTAACGATATGGATCAAGTGTAAATGTGTAGCATGGAATTTAAGCGAAGTGATCTAAATACATCCATATCCAACTGATCCAAACTTTAGTAAGATCAACATAAATATCTAGAATGTAAATAATCTAAAACCTTATTTTTGTAGAAAACAACGTCTATAACAACAGAGCATCCAAATACAAACTCCTACTAAATTGATACAATATCAAATGGTACAACACCTATATGAACAACATGCTCATGAAAAGACCATGGGTGGTACTCCTCTAGTAAGCTAATCCGTAATCATGGACTTTGTTCCAATATACTCCATAGACAACTGACCATTTTGGATTCTTTCTTTCACAACCAGAAACTTAATGTCTATATGCTTAGACTTTAATGAACTCTTGTTGTTATTAGAATATAATACCGTAGATTTATTGTCACAACATAACTTAAGCAGTCTTTCAATTTTATTTACAATCTGTAGACCCGTGATATAATTCCTTAGCCATATTTTTTGATTGGATGTCTCATAGCTTGCTATATACTCAGCTGTCATAGTAGAAGGAGCTATAAGTGTCTACTTAACACTTTTCCATGATATAGTGTAACACTCGTAAATTTATTTTGTAATTATTTACATTTTAATGAATTTATTCTTATACAAGTGTTATTGTTCCAAGGTCCGTTTGTGTGATTTTGTGATTTTGAATTTGGGCCTTGTGGGCCAGCTTCTGGTTGTATGTTCCTGTGCGTGGTTGGCACTATGCTTGTAGACCTGTGTGTGGGTCCGTGTGGGCCCCACGTTTATGGGCTGGTTGGTGAGGCTTGCAGTTGGCCTCATGCTAGGAGCCTGGTGGTTGGATTGTGTGTGGTGTGGCTAGTGGGTAGTTAGAGACGTGTAGGTGTGTGTAGTGGCTTCCTCCTTCGCATATAAATGCATGCACAGGGTGAGTCTTCTCCGACACACCACCCTCTCTTCTCCTCCTTGCCATCTTCCCCTCCCTTGTTTTCCGGTGGTGGTCGAGTGGAGCGGGAGCACCAGAGCCCAGCCAAGCCTTTCCACCCCCTTTTCCTTTTCTTTCCCTCCCTCCACTCTTCCTCCTTCACTCCTCCTCCCTATCTTTGCTGGTGGGTGTCGGTGAGGGAAACAGAGAGTGACTGAGAGTGGGAGAGCAAGGGGTAGAGGTGGTTGTGGGGCTCGACGTTGGCGTGGAGAGAGCTCCGAAGGTCGAGGAGGTTCCCGTGGAGGTCGTGGTCGTCGGTGGTGGTCGGTGGCTGGCTGGAGAGCGCGTTAGGTCACCAAAGGCTGTTTCAAGTACGTACCTCCAATCCAATGAGTAGAAATCATATAAAATGATAGAATTACCTAGGATGCATGTAATCTAGCCTAAATTTAATGTTTCGGAATTTTTTGTGGTATTTATGGGTATTTATGTGGTTGTTGTGGTTTGGGTCCTTTTGACTCTTCTGTGCTTGCGAATTTATATCTTGTTGTGTGATGAATAGATTTTGGTTTTGTTTGATGTGATTTGGAGTAGACTCTAGGTTCTACCACATATGTTTTATTCGAAATTTTTGGTACTTGTTTGGTCAACCCGCCCTTGGTTCCCACTTCGGACCACTTTGGATGAAATCTAGGTCTCCTACCGTAGGCTGTCTGAATTCTGACAGAAAACTAAGGGTGCTGGCCGATTGTGCGGATCACATGCACAATTCTGGCAGCGGTTTTGGCCCTTGGTCCAAGCTCTATTTGTGTTTAAACAAAAATACCTGGGGTGTGGGCCAGAGACGCGGTCCACATGCGTGTGTTTAGCAGGGCATTTTTGGAGGTATTTCTTGGATTTTTGGAAAAATGCATTTGAATGTAGTGGCTTTCCAGATTGGTTTGTTTGCCCATTTGAAATGGGATCGTGGGCCATCAGTAGTGGTCTCGTGGGACACCTGATGTGCCGTTTTGTTGAGGTTTTGAAAGAGTTTCCAAAGATATAATATGGTTTTGAAAAATGGTTTTCAAAAAAGATGTGTTGGCCTATTTTGGAAAATGGTTTTTCTAGTTTTCTGTGTGTTGGTCAAGACACCATGGGATCTCAAAAATACATGAATTTTATATATTAAAATATGTTTTCCAAAATCTAATTACGTCATGTTCATCACAAATAAAATGTATATGCAGAAGTATACCTGAATTTATGTAAAAATCATAGAAGTCCTTGTTCCTCTTACTTAGATTTAGTCTTCCAAACCACTAAGCTTTTCTTTTTTGTTCTTTCTCAATCTTGGAGTAAGAGAAAATGGAGGCTAAAAGTTTAGGATCTGAGGACCATGACCTCAATATATAGAAAATCATAATATTGTATATTTCCAATTTGGTCCATCAACAAATGAAAAATTATCCCAATGGCTTATATATATATTAACCCACATCACTTAAGATGCTATTTGACTCAATTCAAAAAACCAAATAGATCACTAGAATGAGTCTAATCAGAAAATAACTTACAATATTTTAATTGATTTTATATTGACTCATATATTACCGGATGTAACCCAACAAGCCCATCACCGCCATTGCCATTCTCTGTCGCTGTTTGTCGCCCGTCGTAGTTGTTGTCGTTGCTGTCCACTGTCCATCGTCCATCAATGTTGTCTGTTGTCGTCTGCTGCCATTGTCGTCTTAAGTTAATGTTGTAATTAAAATATGAAGAAATTATTGGAAAAGTCATGACTAATATTTATAGATTCTCAAAGAACTAATATTCATTAGTTTTTTTAAAAAAGTTGTCTAATAATTTAAAATGAATTAAAAAGTTATATTCGATTTTTTTGGAAAAGTTCGATAAACTAGCATTTTTTGAAAACACTTATTAAGCAAACAAACGCTTAACACAATAAATTAGTGTAAAAAGATAATTCCAAACACTACTTAAAAGTTAATTATTAAAAGATCGATACTAAGAAAGGTTTTTATGTATGATCAAGTCATTGAATTGACTTCAAGGAAACACCATAAGAGTAACCAGAATTGACATTGTGCTTCTTGGGCGGCTCACAGAATTGACATTTGGATGGGAGACAAGACTAGATTGATTGCCCATTCTATGTCTAGTTCCTTCTTCTACAATTACACTCTCTGGTTTCCTTCAAGCATCTAGCATCTTCTTGTGAGGGAGAGTAAGCAACTTCTCTTCAAATCATGAGAATCTAGAATCCGTTGACAATTAAACAAATATAGCATGAAGATTACAAGTTCATAGAGGATTTATAAAAAGTGCAAAAAGGTATTCTAGAACCCTCCAAGTAACCATGTTCAGTGTCATTCCCTCTCCTACGAAGAAGTCTTGCTTTCCATCCCTCTAATCCTGCTTATGTTCTATCAATAACCAAGTCTCAATTTTTTGACTTTAGGATTCGTATGTTTGAGGGAATCGTAGGAAGTCAATAGGAAAGTTTATTGTTTCAAAATCCAAGATATTCTAGTAATTATAGATTTATGGAAATTGAGTCACGATGCAGGTCGTAAGTAAACATAGGAATTCTCCAAAATTTACAACGGATTCTCACTCCAGTTCAAGAAAATGGCGTCCATACAAGTGAACTCCACTTGTTTTGATTGTCGGATTGTTTCTTCCACTTGAAACTCCAATTTTATTAATTAGATTCCTTCAACAACTTCAAGTTACAGGTGATTTAACAATTTTATCGCCCAAAAATAAACACGAAATACAAGACATCTTGTCAGAAAAGAGATGGAGGCTCAACAAATTATAACAAAATCATAATTCAATTTCCTATTTTATCAGTGGAGACAAGTTTGAAATAGAAGGCAGATGATTGATAATTAAGAACCCCCTTGTGACTTGCTTTCTTCACATAAGCTATCTCATGATCTTAGACCACGTGATGCAATCCTGTCACATTTCAACTGGACTTGTATATTTCTAATCATCCCAGGTTCCAAAAAAAAGCCAATATTTGTCTTTTTTTTAATTTCCGTTTTGTGCGCACAAGCACCATTTTTAATTTCGTTGATTTCATTGCTCTTGTTGGGGTTTTTTTTTAATGAGTTGCATTTTTCCAAGAAGTATGCCTAAATTTCTCTAAAATTAAATTATCCCTAAAAATAATAATTTGTCAGGAACGATCGGAGCATCAAATCAAATCTTTGAAGTACATGTTCAAATCACAAATGATTGAATGGTAGAAAAGTAAGAAATTCCTGGTTTTTGATCCACAGTATTTCCTAAGAATATTATATTATCCACTATTATTCTCTTCCAACCTCTTTTTCACTCCCAAATTTTGATTTTAAATTTTATTTTTTATTCTTAATAACTATTCCATTCCTCTCTCTCTCTCTCTCTCTCTCTCTCTCTCTCTCTCTCTCTCTCTCTCTCTCTCTCTCTCTCTCTCTCTCTCTCTC
>JAMKQA010040302.1:0-12289 GCA_024699735.1 Posidonia australis
TTTATCGGGCGTGCGAGGGTGCCTAACACCTTCCTCGTGCGTAGCAGGGATCCTTACCCGCATTCTGGTTATTTCGTAGACTTGTCTTTGTTGTTTTTTGCATGATTTTTCATGTATATGGTTTTCCTTGTCTTCCATAATAAATTAGGTGGTGACTCCTTTTGTTTTGCTTTTTTTGACGTCATTTTGCCGACCGATTTCGCATTTCTTTTGCGGAATCTCCTCGCCGGCATGGTTACAGCAACTAAAAGACATATAGTTTATCCACGGCCACCTTCTTAATTACCTCTGATGTTGCCTAATCAAAGCTGAAGGAGAGGCTCTGAAATCAGCTCTCGAAGTCGCACTAAACGAAAATCGGAGAAAGATCATCATACAAGGAGATGCACCGGAAATCATCCAAAAGCATGCAAGATAATGTAGTGCAGCACATAATCCAGAAGTGTAGAAGACGTGCAACCTTTTTTGATCAAATTTCTTTCACCTTTGTACCTAGAGACGTTTACACGCGTCCCCTGGCCCAATGGGCCGAAACCTCTGGATCTATACTAACCCACTGGGCCCCTCTTCTATTGGTGGACTTCGATTTAAGTATTTGCATGAAATCTGGGACTGTTGGGTGCCTTTGAAAATTAAACTCTTCACATGGCTTGTATTATCAAATCGAATTCTCACTAAAGAGAACTTGCTCAAGAACGGTTGGCAGGGCACTGATAATTGTACTTTTTGCTCCTCTTTTGAAACTGTGAAGCACCTATTCTTATTTTGCCCTTTTGTGTAGTCTATCTGGCACTCTCTCTCCAATAAATATATTTATCCAGCTTTTAATTCCATAGAGGACTTACTTGCAATACCACCTGCCATTAAATTTAATGTCACCTTAGCTGGTGCACATAGTTTGGTTCTTGTTGTCATTTGGTTTGTTTGGCAGGAGAGAAATAATAGAATCTTTAGGGGTTCCCACAGGAATCTACTTATGATTTTGAATGATATTATTGCAATGTTTCATTGTTGGATAGATTCTTTGGCTACAGGATTTGAAAGGGCTGAGAATTTGCTGGCAATATCTGCTTTTCAACAGAGCAGAGAGGGGGAGCAGGTTTTGGCTCCTGATAGTGAGACGGTCCTTGGAACTCCATCTATTCAAGGCTATTTTTAACCTTTGGTTAATCTGTTATAGTTTCTCACAGACAGTAGTTTTTGTTTTGGGATGTCAACATTTAGCCTTCTTTGTTGATGGGTTTATACTTCTCAACAATTGATCACATATTTTTTGGGCTTCTGGTCACTTAATGTGTGACAGGGCATTATTTTTGTAATATTCAGGTGGACTTTAAACACTACTTTATAGTGACTGTAATTTTTTGGAATTAATAGAAAGAAATACAACTACCGATTAACCAAAAAAAAAAAATTCATCTTCGTCTGGCAGGTTCTTCCTGGCTAGTTTAAAAGGAGAAAAAAAACATAAGTTACAGTGTAATATTCAATGCATTATTGGAATGCATAATTGAACATAGCAAAGGGGTCTTAATTAAATTGGAAGCAAAACTCTATGTTTGATTTTATACAATAAAATTCAGTTTATGATTAGATTGTAGGTAGGGTAATCGATGGAACCTGTACCGTAATCACCTGAATTCATAGAACGATGGTAAAATAAAGAAAGAAAAAATGGACGTTGTATTCTGATGATTTAGGTACCCAAATCCTTTATTAAGGTATGTACATGGAACACATTTATTCCAGATTTGTAATAATACTCGCTCTTCTAATATTACGATAGAAAACTTTTCTAATTTGGTCGGGATCGTTAATGTCCAAGCCATTTCTTTCTTTTTATTCTGATGTTTGTGATATCAGGAAAAGGATGCTACTTGGACAAAGTAGCTAATAAAGCTACATGGCCTCTCTTTTTCTAAAAAAAAAATTTCTAAAATATTTTCAAATTTAAACACCATAATTCAATCCTTCTACCATATGACAACGTATATTTTTACCCGTTTATTGTGGTGGTGGGTCTGGAAAAGGTTGTGCTGCCTTTCATCACTGGGTCTGATTTTATTCCTAGTTCCTACACTAAATACAAGTATTACCTTGCAGATACAGATACGACACTATTCGACTTCTTAGAGACTGTATACTAAAGACATGACATTGAAATATAGGAAAAGTGCTATGGAATAATTATCGGTCTATAGTTGTTGATTGAACTGTTACAATTTGGTAAAATAATAATAATAATAATAATAATAATAACATCAGCAACAACAACAGCAACATTTTAGAATTATTAACATTATTATTTAGAGTAAGTTCCTTCTCAGAGATGGGAATCATGGAGTCTACAAACGGCTTGATGTAAACTCACAATACCAACAAGGTACAAGACAGATGGGAAGTATGGGGTCTACAACTGGCTTGATGTGAACTCCAAGCATAATCTGTCACTCGAAATCTGTAAAAGAAAGAGGTGTGCAGCAAATTATACATCAGTACACCTTCTGTGCCTTAACTCACAGGCCACCCGTAAAAAAGAGAAGAGGGCTGCATGTGAAAATCTACAGTGTGTACCAAATAGAAAGGCCCACCGCTTGCACCCCCATAAATAATGGTTTGAGTTGGAAAAGAGAAAATGGTTTGAGTTAAGATTGTAAAGAAGAACAGGGAAATATGAGAAACAGTTTGGACAGCAAGGAGGTGTCTGTTTCAGGGAATTTGGCTATTGTTAGCTGGAGGGGAATGATGGGATGTGTGTGCCACGGATGGATGGTAACAAGAATGGCCGAGTGGTTGATATGTTGGTTTCTCATGTGGGGTAGATGCCTCACACTTGGAGTATTGTAAGACAGGTTTGTCACGAGCATTGAATGTGTTAGCGCAATCCATGCTACTCTTGGCCAGTCCTTATGTTTGAACTAAACCAAGTCGACCTAAACAACCAACGAAAAGGCTGGAAAGGAGAGAAAAAATGAGGACAATGCGAGATGAAAAGGGAAAACACAATCACGAAATTGAATATCTATTGACTTTAGAATTGATACCTTAGTTCTGATATGTCATGTAGAACAAGCAACTAATTTGTTTGGTATACTGAAAATTATAGTGATATAGAGGATGAAATTATAGTTCTGTATTTCATTTCGTCTTTTTAGCAGAACAGGGATATGGAAATTGATCCTATGGCTATAAATAATGACCAACAAGATCGGAAACAAAATGCATCTACTCCTACTCTCTTGGATAAAAATCCCCTGTTTACTGTATTTTGAACATCTTGTTCCTAAATTGCTGGAACTAAGGTTTTGCAATATTTTCTCAACACAATACCGTATACTGTTCTGTATGGACTTATCTAATAATAGAATACCGTTTACAAAAAAAAAAAAAACTAATTTGTTTGGTAATAAGTTGCAATCATAGCAAAATAAACCCGATTGTCATAAAAATTTGTTTACTTTATACTACCAAATGTAAAATTTTATAGTCCATTTGTACAGATTGAGATAGAGTAGAAAAGTTTGTTTGAACTAAAATCCACCGTTTTAAAAAATGTTTAAAATGTCAACACTCCTAAACAACAATTTAGCCACATTTTATGCAAAGGAAAAAAACCATTTTACAATATAAAAATAAGGTGAAAAAGTTTGATGTAAATAATACCTTTGTGAGTACCATAGATATGTCTATCTAAAGCTATGATTTTTTTTTTTACCATTTATTACTACAGCTAATCTAAATGACATTGCCTGTCTCATTCTAAAAAGTATATAAAATTTAAGATACTTTTCATAGAATCTCTTAAAATTTGCAACCAAATTTCAAAATCTGTGTCAACCTCATTACATTTGCATTCACATTTAAAAATACCTCTTACTGTTAGTGGTTATGGGTTTATAAGGTAACACCCTTAGTTTAAGATATATTTATATTCATGAATATTATTTTGAAAAAAAAAATCCTATAACATATTAGTTAGATCCTGTTGAAAATCAAATATTTAAAGAAGAGAGAGGTTTCAAAAAACAATATAGGTGGAGATGGCCCTTTTCTTGAAGTATTAACAATACAAATGATTTCTTGAAAATAGGTTTTTTAGTGCATAAATGTTTTTTTTTTAATTCTCTGAGATAACAAAATTATCTTCGTAAATCCACAACAACTTATAGTGGAAGAGTATTAAAAGTGAAGGCAAATGTAAATGGGTTAAACAGAGAAGTTACATGTGAAGATTCTTTTTTTTAAATAAGGAAACTTGAGGGAGATTATATGAAAATTACTCATAATATTTACACTAAGGAAATGAAGGGATTCACTAGAGTTTGAAGTTAGACCAACGTGTCATTAAACCTTATGTAAATGACATTGAATTCTTTTCAATAACCTTGAATGAGACTTCTTAACACATTACAACCTTGGCCACAAAAATCACATCCCACCAACATGGATAGCACTATGCAACATTCCACTCTACCTTACTGATATCGGAACTAAACTCGACCAACCTTACTCCAAGGTACTTCACATGCATAATGTACATCCATCACACAATTGTTGTTTAGGATGATCTAGTTGTAAGTAGCTTAGTTGTCACGAGTGAACTTGGGTGTTAATATTAAAAACTTATCATTAAAAAAAAAATCATGATGACAAATTTCTCCACTGTGTCTAAAAAATAAAGTTTCAAATAAAAAAAAGAGTGGAAAGAAAGGAAGAAACATGAGTATATTATCTAAAACGATGAAAAATACAAATTTACCATTGTAAATTTTTGAAGTCCAAGTATACCATTAGATTCTCTTTTTTTGTACACATATATCATTGAGTTAGTATCTCAATTAAACTTAATAGAATATTTTTTTAGCATCGTTCACTTTTAAACCTATTTCTTATTTTTATCCTTCCTTCACCCAAACCAAAACCTTAATTTCCACTTCTACCTATTTTCTCAAATCTCTATTTTCTCTTCCCACCTTCTCTCCCTCCTTTAACATTATCTACGTCATCAAGAAGCAACATAAACATGGTCCTCAATGGGTCATTACACTCTTTGTATTCGAGAATTAGGAATTTAAGTTAGATGGAGAAGATAATGGTAAAAGTAATATTTTAAGGTTTCAGATGAAAATAATAATGAAAATAATGGTGAAGGTAGATTAGTCTTTTTACACATTTGAGTTTAATTTTTAACTAGTCTAAGCTATTTTTTAAATCCATCGGATGATAGTGATGACGTATGTATATTAAAAAAAAAATCCAATGATATATTTGAATTTTCAAAATTTACAATGATAAATCCATATTATCAATCATTTTGTATAATATACCTGTATTTCCCCTCGGAAAGAAAGCCATAAAATATTGGTTTCACCGATCCGACGGCGGAGAGACATTCACCATCCAAACCAACGAATCCAACGGCCAAGATCAGACAGTGGCCCTCCCTCCATTTCCAGCTGTATCCAGCAACCACCCGACTTCTTTAACCACCGCGATCCCAAACCAAAAAGGCAAAAACCGCACTTCCCAGACGATAACTTTTAAGTACACCTCCCAAACCCCCTCAATATAAAAACCCCGCCACCTCCCTGTCTCTTTGGTTTACGTGGCTCCCTTCCCCACTCCCTCCTCCTCCGTGTCCGTCTCAAACATTTCGCCCACTTCGAAACGTTAGACTTCTCCTCCTATTCCTGCGGTACGGCGAAGATGAGGGAGATCCTCCACATTCAGGGCGGGCAATGTGGGAACCAGATCGGATCCAAGTTCTGGGAGGTGATCTGCGACGAGCACGGGATTGACCACACCGGGAAGTACAGCGGCGACTCGGACCTCCAGCTCGAGCGGATCAACGTCTACTATAACGAGGCCAGCGGCGGGAGGTACGTTCCCAGGGCGGTGCTGATGGATCTCGAGCCCGGGACCATGGACTCCGTCAGATCCGGCCCGTTCGGGCAGATCTTCCGGCCGGACAACTTCGTTTTCGGGCAGTCCGGGGCCGGGAACAACTGGGCGAAGGGGCATTACACCGAGGGGGCGGAGCTGATCGACTCCGTGCTGGATGTAGTCAGGAAGGAGGCGGAGAATTGCGACTGCTTGCAAGGTGATCGGGGTGGTGTGGTGTTCTTATTTTTTATTTCGTTTCGTCATTCCATGCATTAGAGTTTGATCGTTTGGTTTCGTCGTTGTTTCTGTTTTTTTCCCTTTTGTAATTAACCTTTTGGTACTTGGGATATTCTGCAGGATTTCAAGTGTGCCATTCTTTGGGAGGAGGTACTGGATCTGGGATGGGCACTTTGCTCATCTCTAAAATTAGAGAGGAGTACCCTGACAAGATGATGCTTACCTTTTCCGTCTTCCCATCACCTAAGGTGTCTGATACTGTTGTTGAACCATACAATGCCACACTCTCTGTCCATCAGCTTGTTGAGAATGCCGATGAATGTATGGTTCTTGACAATGAGGCTCTTTATGACATTTGCTTCCGCACCCTGAAGCTCGCCACACCTACTTGTAAGTCACAAAAAGTATACATAATAATACTTGACAAGGTTATATATTTTCCTTCCGACATATTTGTCTGAATTGTTAGCTTCTCTATGGATGAAAACTGAAGATATGGGGAATAAGTAAAGCATAGGAAAATCTCTTTTGTTTCCATGTTTAGGTGAAACTCAGTCTTAATTATTGGGAATTAGAATTTGCTATCCATATCTCAATTACCTTTAGATTGCATTTCATTTTTGTTGGTTATTATGACTAGACCTTAATACTTGTTTGTAAACATCTGATCTTGTGATTTCTCGACTTTTGTTCAGTTGGTGATCTTAACCACCTTATATCTGCTACCATGAGTGGTGTCACTTGCTGTCTCCGATTCCCTGGCCAGCTCAATTCCGATCTCAGGAAGCTTGCAGTGAATCTGATCCCATTCCCTCGCCTTCATTTCTTCATGGTTGGATTTGCACCCTTGGCATCCAGGGGCTCCCAACAGTACCGTGCACTGACCGTCCCAGAGCTTACTCAACAGATGTGGGACTCCAAGAACATGATGTGTGCTGCTGACCCTCGTCATGGTCGTTACCTGACTGCCTCTGCCATGTTCAGAGGAAAGATGAGCACCAAAGAAGTGGACGAGCAGATGATCAATGTCCAGAACAAAAACTCATCCTACTTTGTGGAGTGGATCCCCAACAACGTGAAGTCTAGTGTGTGTGACATCCCACCTAATGGGCTCAAGATGGCATCCACTTTCATCGGAAACTCAACCTCAATCCAGGAAATGTTCCGCAGGGTTAGTGAGCAGTTCACGGCCATGTACAGGAGGAAGGCTTTCCTTCACTGGTACACTGGTGAGGGTATGGATGAGATGGAGTTTACCGAGGCTGAAAGCAACATGAATGATTTGGTGGCAGAGTATCAGCAGTACCAAGATGCAACAGCAGATGATGAAGAGTACGAGGACGAGGGGGAAGAAGAGGAGCTTGCAGCTTGAGCTATCTTGTTTCGATTGGAATATCGTCTCTCTTGTCATCTTTAAATGTTGCTTGTGATCTGTGTGCCATTGCTTTGTATTGAACAGACATTTGACTGTCTGGTTGTGGTAGGCTGGTTAGTGCTTGTATTGTGGAGCCCGGTAACTCTCGTAAGGACTCGTGTCGACATTGTGAATGGTGTTGGCAGTGACGGATTTGGTTGCAAATATGGTTAACTTTGAGCACATAATGTGGTTTTCCTTTGTGCTGTTATTGCGTCAAATTAGGAGCATGGAGCATTTGCCAGCCCGACCTTAGTTATTGTATATCTTATACAGCTTGGTATCCCTTTCGATGTATTGCTGCACTGTTGATACTTGATTCTACCGATTAATCCATTGTCAGTTGCCAAACTATTCGTTGTGCTTCATTTGGTATAATGTTTCTAAGTCGAATTGTCTGATTCTCTTCAGAAGATCATTTGATCTCATCTTAAACTATATTATATCTGTGATGTGTAAGGACTATCCCCTGGAGTTTCTTTTCACCATCAGAAACATAAAGTATGGAGCCGCCAGATCGCAAGTTACAGCCGTCGCCTGTCGCAAATAATGCAACTCGACAAGCGTTTTTTTTTTGATAACGTCAAGCTTGACCAGCAACAAAGACAAAACTTATCCACATTCAAGCCATACATTCTCACGTGGGATATTTTATTCCACCCAGGTTAGAAGATTTGGACAAATAGTCTCAAGATACCTAGATGGTAGATTTGAAGAATTAGGCCCCTTTAGAATTGCTTTTAAGTAACTTCTAGGTGATTAGTTTCTGACAAACAATGAAAAATCCTAAAAGTAGTTTCAAATAGTGTCTTAGAAGTTCACCTCTTACAGAAGTTATAGCTTCTGGATGAGGGAAATCATGTGTAAAATCATGATTTTCTAGAAGCTAACTGGAATAAACTTCTAATAGAAACGGGATAAATAAGATATGTAATTACGTTATTAGTCTTATTTTTTTGATTAATTACTTAGAAATGCTATCAATATTTACAATTTTGCCATCAATTTAACTTTTATGTAAACTTTACATTTTTACGAAATCAGTAACCATTCCCATCTTTCCTGATTCCTCTTGTAACCCTAGCGACAACAGCGGTGGCAACTCTCCTACGACGATGGTATCTCTTCGATAATGGCAGCAGGGGTGACGACAAAAGCAACAATGGAATCAACCCTATGGTGGTGGTATCTCTTTGATGGCGGAGGTTCTAAGGTTCTCATCATTTATCATTTCTTGATCTAAAAGATCAACTATAATAACTAAGAAATATCTAGTTATTCGAAACTACATTCTTCTTAGAGATAAACAATAAATTGTATGTTTTGGATGACCTTATGCATCTTATCCCTGAGGAATAATCTACCTCATAAATCAACAGCTCAGAAGAGGTGTGAAGTAACGCGAAGAACAATATCCAAGGCTTGAAAACTTGAATTGCACTAATTTAATGCTTTCTTAAGGGCACTTCATTATTTCATGTAGTTGAGTAATAATATCCCAAAATTTCAGTATTGGTTGCTGTCTTGAGTTTTCTCAATATTACCATTCAGGTTTTGTTTGCATTTGTCTTTTTGCTGGCTTGTTTTCAATTTGCTTCAATATATATATATATATATATATATGAAAATTTCCATAGATATCCTTACTACTTTTCATGTTATTTTCATGTTCACAGCGAAGCTAAGGTATTTCATGACAACAGCGACGGTGGATGGCTCTAAACTTGATCGATCTCCACAGCACATGACTGTGAGAAGAAGAAACAAACAGGGGCACATGAATGAGGACCTGATGGCGAAGGTGATGGACTTGATGGTCAATGATGACAGAGAGGAAGACAAGAGAAAGGAAGAAAGGAAGAGAAGAAAAAATGAATAGGGGCATAGGAAAGTAGGAGAGGAAGAGAGGAAGAAGGCACAGGAAATGGAGAAAGGAAGAGAGAAAGAGGAGGTTGTGAGATGAGGAGGAAGGGAAAAAAGGAAAATGGATCAAGTCGACACAAGAAAGGGAAGAAAGCAAGAAGCGTCCGAAGAAAGAAAGAAAGGGAGAGGAGGAGGATTTGTAAGGGGGTATATATGTAAATTAACAATTGATAGAATCTAACTACTACCCATGGAACCTTTATTTTTTAAACAAGATTTTCATAAGTAACCTAAAATCTAACTTCTACAAAAACTTTCAAAAAGCAGTTTTAGAAAAACTTCAGAATATCACTTCTACATTTAGGAGGTTCTAAACGGGGTCTTAGTAGAATACTAAGAATGTTGGCCAGACCCCAATCCTCATGAGCTTTCCTTGCCACAACGTGTAGGTCCTCTAATGTGCCATAGTTTTCGCACGTACAGCCCCACATTGTGATAATGCACAATGCCGAAGATCATAACTAGGGCACCCGTCCTTAGTGGTGACACGTGGCCTTGCCTATGCCTCATAAATGTGCATAGGTTTCCTATGTGCATAGTAGCTTTGCTTGTCCTCAACAACAACCAATGGACATTTTAGTAGACAGACCAAGGGGGTCTTTCTAAATGTTCCATACCTTCTATCTCTAATAGCTTTGCAAAGTTGCTTGACAAGCTTGCTAAAGTCATCTAATAGCTGACAAAAGCACCTTATTGTGCATGGTTCCCTTATCCAAGCCTGACATGTGTTCAGAATGGTGCTTCCAGTGGATATACTCTGCAACTACCTCCCTTGGGTATAAATGTCCCATAATTAGGATGAGGAAAGGGATCTTTTTCCATCTTTTTCCTTACTTTTTGAGTTCTTTTCCACTAAAATTCTTTAGCAACTTTTTACTCTTAAACTTCTCCTTAAACTTGATGTGATATGTGGACCTGATTATCCATTTTTATTTGTAAACCATGTGATTAATTGTAATATTACTTAAATGGTTTATTAATGGATAATCTGTTGTTTCTTGGATGTGTGTGATTGTGGTTGGCTTTCTGTGCTTCTGTTTGTGTTTTGGGACCAATGTGGAGTCCGATTTGAGGATGCACAGTTGCCTTGGTTTGTGTGCCCGTCTTTTCTTATTTTTCTCTCTCATGAGCCATGCCCTTCCACCCATTCTTCGTCTTCTTCTTCCTCTTCATCCACCCGTGCCACCAGCAACAGAGCTCGTGCCTTCCTGTCTCTTCCGACGGGATGGGTGGCCAACGCCAAACGATCAGTGGTGGAAATAAAGAGAGGGAGGCAGACATGGGCAGGGGAGGAGTGTGGTGGGGAAGAAAGGCAGAGGAGAGGGAGCAGGGGGGCGCGAGCTGGGAGGAGGAGGGTTTGCGTGTGTGTGTGCTTCCACCAGGGGTCGAGGTTTACTGGAGCTCGCCAAGGCGACGCCGGGGTGTGGTGAACTCGTCGGAATTGCGCAGGCCATTGGAGAGGTACGCGATCCCTCCCCCTACTCCCGTTATTGTTTCTTGAAGAATAATGATGGAAAATGCATGAGAAATCGTAGAGAAATAGTAGGGATGATGGAAATGAGTTAAATGATGTGAATGTGTAGGGATCATGCTAGATTGTGTGAATTTCGTGAGTTTTGAGGAGTTATGCCTTAAATGTTTTAAGGTTTCACTCTGAGCATGCTTCCTTTACGAATTTATATCTTCTTGTGTGGTTGATGGAATCATGAATGCTTTGAGGGATTTTGAAGTAGACTTAAGGGTCTACACCCCATGATTTTATGGAAATTTATGAGGCTTGGTTGGGGAGTCCGATCGGGACTCCCACCTTGGGCGATTTCGCCGCTGTGGAACAGGGGTGTACCCTGTCTGCGAGGGATTCGGTATGCCGAAATCCTAACAGATTAAGCCAGATGCCTGCTTTCAACAGACCGAAAACACCCGGTCGACCGAAACAGGGGGTTTCGGCATACCGAAAATTTTCGATATACCGAAACAGGGAATTTCGGTATTCCGAATTGAAAATTCGATATGCCGTTTTTTGCCCTGAACCTGGGATGTTAAAATGTGAATTTTGATGAATGTTAAATGGTTTTAATGGTATGGTGGGTTTATATGAATGATGTTTCCCCATGTAGTGACATGGAGGCATGTGGAATCCCAAACAAATGAATTTGGGTGTGGTTTTGGGTTTTAGACCCTATTAATGAATGAAAAGATGGTTTTATGTGGTTTTGGGCATGAGACCCAATTTATGACTTTAAGCATTGTTTTCATGGCTTGAGTTAGGACCCCAGTGGAGGGTCAAGTGTTGCAAGGAAATAGAGTCCAGCAACGAAAACAATGGAATGAAATGGAAAATGGTTTTGAATGGAACACTGATAATGTGGTTGTCGAGCTCATAGCGGTGTAGGCTGAGCCTGGGTTTTCATACCTAGTTGTTCGGGTCACCGACGGTGTAGGCTGAGCCTGGGTCGTTGTACCTAGTTGTTCGGGTCACCTAGCTCGTAGCGGTGTAGGCTGAGCCTGGGTCGTTGTACCTAGTTGTTCGGGTCACCGATGGTGTAGGCTGAGCCTGAGTCATTGGACCTAGTTGTTCGGGTCACCAATTGGGGCGTCAGACAGAGACATATCCCCATGCACTTATGAAAATGAAATTGAGGCCGGTTGGCCGAGGCGGTGACATCCTGCACGAGGAATTTCATCGTGGCAGTGCAGGAAGGTAGGGGAAGGATGTCCTCGCCTACTGCTTGTGTGCCTGATTACCCCTGATCAAGGTAACAACAGTAAAGAAAAGTGGAAATGAATAAAGAAAGTGAAATGTGTTTTGGTCAGGATTGGACTGATGAAATG
>JAMKQA010040303.1:0-13168 GCA_024699735.1 Posidonia australis
AGAAAGAGGGCGAGTGTTTATAATTTTAGGGTACTATTGCGAGGACTATTGTGAGGACATGTCCTCGTAAAGTCCTCGTTAATATATTACGAGGACTATTGCGAGGACATGTCCTCGTAAAGTCCTCGCTAATATATTGCGAGGACATGTCCTCGCAATGTGCTCGTTATAAGTCCTCGCAAATTTTGATTTTTTTAGTAGTGGTGGGGGCACCACCAGACGATGAGGGTCATCCAGGGACTCGAGAAGACGGCCACGACACGATGAGGATGCAAAAAATCAAGGGAAATGTGATGAGTCCTCTTCCCTACCTCCCATCACCAGTGTTAGTGCCGACTTCCCTCCAGTGAGCCTCCACGGGAGGTTCCGACTTGGGGGTCAACTCAGTGGCTCAGGCGAGCGAGAGGAGAAGCAGAGGTGTCGTCAGGATAGGTCAAGCCGAGTGCTCAGCAGTTGGAGCCTCACATTGGCGTAGGCTGATTGTCGGTAGTGGGAAATAACGAGATGCAACGAATGGAAGCAAAAAACTCGAAACAAAACAATGTGGAAGCGATGAAAAAAAAAACTAGTTACTCCTTTAGAGGTCTAGGGAGTCGTTACCTGTGGGTGGCTGTGGCGTGTCGTCGGCATCGGCAGATGGGGGAGCTCCGACGAGAGAGGTTGGACGGTTGCTGAACGGCCGTGGGTGGTCCGGAGATGGCTTGGGAGTAAGCAAAGGTTGGATAGGGAGTTTGGAGTGTTCGCTGGAGGGGGAAAAGAGGGGTCGGTCGGAGTTTGGGAGTTGGGTTTAGGTTTTCTCCGGTGAGGCCTCTCTCTGGATTTTCTCCGCTCTTTTCTCACGTGAATGCTTGGTGGTCCTGTCTGAAGGGGCTCGGGGGGTTTTGGTCGATCGCCTGGCGTAGTAGGTGGCTGATGGCGTGACGAGGCGGGGTGTCAGGCATGCCAGGGAGTGGCTCGATGGCGTGCAGCGGCGGACGGCACAGGGCATGGGAAGGTTGGTGGCAGGGCACGCAAGGCTGGTAATGTCAGGCACATCGAGGGACAAACCGACGCTCCATGCACGACGTTCCTCATATGAGGTACAAGATTGTACGATGAAAGCGACAAGTCAGGCGACTCTTGTTGTGCTGCCTTGGCCCTAACGCGCAAGTAAAAGCACAAAAAACTGAAAATAAGCAATAAGGTATAACTAGAGACGAATCCACACTTTCCCTTTCTTTGGCTTAATAAAACTTGCAAGT
The DNA here is from genome assembly GCA_024699735.1 of Posidonia australis. NCBI lineage: Eukaryota > Viridiplantae > Streptophyta > Magnoliopsida > Alismatales > Posidoniaceae > Posidonia > Posidonia australis. Next base: position 1,242 of record JAMKQA010040303.1, read on the forward strand.
GAAAGCCAATAAAGCATATTGCATGAATGAGCATTCTAGAAGCATGCATTCTCTCTCCTCTGAGTCCACTTACAGTCTACGAAGGCCAGTTCCTATTTTCTTGTCATATTGCTTTGGCGTAGGATTTGATGCCAGGCTGTCTCCCTTGTCCAAGGTCGAGTCGGTGTTAGTAGAGGATACAACCCATGCTATGGCAGGGTTGAGGCTCCTAATGTACTACCGTTCCATAACTTTGGCATGGGACGGAACCCTACTTTCTAGCCTGTCTGAACCCTAACCCATGAGTAAGTCCCACGTGGTTGGCCCCGGGCAGGACATGCATGTTAAGAGAGCATATTTTAGGACATTTATTTGTATCATGTGCCATTCATGCCATCATAATAACTTGTATTCTCGTCTTTGTTCAGGTTTTGACACATATTTGTTTTTGCCTATTCACACAGGTATATTACTGCGAGATCCTTAGCTAGGAGCTCGAGTATCTCCATCGTGAGCGGCCTCCCGTGGTTTTCTTCTCCTATTCTCAGGCTATTTGTTACTTTCGACAATGGCTCGCTCCTAGAGCTCATGCGCTTGCCTTTTGCTGCGGTCCCTTTCGTCCTCGCTTGCAGTCCGTCATGGCCCAGAAAACCAGCGAGTCTCTTGTTGTTGCTCTGGAGGAAGTCCCAACTTCGGCCCCTCCTTCCTCTTCTTTGACTTCAGTTTCTTCTCCTTCCCTCCATGCATTTCGCTTCAGAGTGCATGGAGATTCTGTTCCCGCTTTGCAGCGTTGGCAAACATCTGCTTGTTCGGAGCCCTTCACCGAGCCTATTCCGGTGACCATCTCGCAAGCTCCTGAGGTTCTGTCATTAGCTCCCCTTTCCTTGGGCCCTCTTGCTTTTGGAGCTCAGTCGGTTGCGGTTGTTTCCATTGCAAGCTCTGTCCCTATTCCTCCTTTGTCTTCTGACTTGTTATTTGATGAGTCTTCCGTCGTGCAGGGTCAGCATCTGTACAGCTCCTTCCCTTTATCCTGCTGTCTCTCCTCCTCTTTTGACCCCTGAGGTTTCACTGCAGACCCCTTTAGCATTGCAGCCTCACTCCACTGCACTTCTGCCAGATGTGTTTCGGTTTTGTTCTTGATGTTTTGTTTGATGCTAGAGTTATTTGAGAGGTGCTGTGTTTTGCCCATGTGCAAAGGCGGATCCACGTTGATGTCGGGTGAGGCACAAGCCTTACTCAAATTTAAAAAAAATTAAAAGATAATATATAATTTATCCAACCTAAAATACAATTTACCATGTAAATGCCTTACCCATTACTCAACACTTAACATAACTACAAAGCCCTAAATCCTAATCTCATATTGCCAACAAGCCAACAAGTACCGATGTACAACAAAGGTGGAGGAGTAGTGGCAGTGCACAATAGCAAAGCACTCCACCCATCCACTGGCACGCCCGACGTCATGACGCCACGACGATGACGTCGACGAGTTCGGAGTCTCCTACTAGCTAGTGGTTGCTCTCCTCTCTGGTTCTCTCCATGTTGTTGTCCGACCGTCTAGATTCCAAAACCAAGGTGGGTAAGGACGCATACAATACACTCTCCTCTCCAGTTATCTCCAAGACAAAGAGGATCTTGTCGAAAAAAAAGGGTGGATTCTTCTAATCGTTTGGTGTATATAGTATACTCTCCTCTGTCCTCTTTAGATCCCTCCAAGACGAAGACGTTAAGAAGATGTCGACATCTCGCTTAAAAAAATGGGGTATTGGGGTGGTTGATAATGGTCAAGTAGCCAAGTAGGCTGTGGACAATGGCTTTGGTATTTGATTTTAAACTTTTAAATTTTAATCAACTATGAACTATATATTAACATGTTTACACTTTATAGACATTGTAGAACTATGTATTAAGATGACCTGTTATCCTATTTACAAAAGCGAACTATATATTAATATATAATATTATAATGTTATAGTAAGTGAGTAAATAGAACTAAACAAAAATAAACTTGATAACGTTAAGACATTAATATATTTACATCTACTCTATTTCCTTCCTTGTTACCTATTTTCTTCCTGTTATCCTTTTTTTTACCTTTCTATTTTCATATCATCATATTTTCAACAACAGTTATGTAGTATGATTTCATAGTGCTGTAGTGTTCTTAATCTTTTTATGTATTTTTTTAGCAGTTGTGTTGTTGTAATATTATGACAATTGATTTACCTTCATTAAACGACAAACGACAAGGAAGTATGTATCCGTGCATATCCGGTGGTACATGTAAAGTATTTTGTTTAAATTGTTTTTTGTTTGTTTAATTTTCTCTTTTTTATTTATGTGTAGTTATATTTTATAAACAGTGATGGATAAGTATTTGATTAAAGGACCAAAAAAAGTACTTCTGAATAATCATCAGTTGGAGATAAATTCAATAGTAATGAGACACTTTCTTCGAGTTTGAAGAAATTATCTCTAGAATTTAATTCAGAAGAATTGATTTCTAATCCTAGTTTGAAACTACTGATAGCTAGTTATGATGTGAATGAGTGTGACAAAATTAGACGTGCATATTTGAGTAAAATTTCATATCAACCAAAAGGTCATGAATTTCCATACATGGGCTTTGGTGGAAAGCGTCGTCGTTTCAACAGTGCTTGGTTTAGTGAATACGAGAAATGGTTGAAGTATAGTGTAGAGAAGTATGCCGTATTTTGTTTATATTGCTATCTCTTTCCTGAAATTGGTGTTGATCTAGCTTTCGTAACACAAGATTTACATATTGGAAAGATCTAAAAAGATTGCATAACCATCAAGGTTTACATGATAGTTACTATAATATTGCTAAACAAAAGTGTATTGCATTTAAGACTGAAAGGTAATAAACTATAGTATCATTTTCTAGACAATTAGATGAATTTTGAAAAGAATATTGTGCTCGCTTGTAAGTATTTGTAGATTGTGTAAGATTTCTTTTACACCAAAGTTTATCTTTTCCAGGTCTTGATGAATCTGCCAATCAAAGAAATTTTCTTGAACTTTTGAAATTCCTAGTAGATCATAACGAAGACATTGGAAAAGTTGTGTTGAAAAATGCTCTAGAAAATTGGAAACTTACAGCACCTTCAATTCAGAAAGATATTGTTAGTGCTATTACAAGTGAAACTATTGAGGAGATTATGAAAGATATTGCAGATGGTAGTTTATTTACAATTCTAATGGACGAATCTTGTGATATATTTGTAAAGGAACAACTGACTGTGGTATTACGATATAGGAACAGTAAAGGAGAGATCATTGAGTGTTTCCTTGGTTTAGTGTATGTTAGCAAAATATCAACTTTATCTCTTAAGTTGGCAATTAATAGCTTGTTTTTCAGGTTTAGTTTGAGCATTCATAGTTTGCGTGGTCAATGATATAATGATCCTAGCAATATGAATAGGGAGTTTAATGGATTAAGAACATTGATTATGAAAGAAAATTCTTATGCTTTCTATATTCATTATTTTGCTCATTAATTATAATTGATATTTGTAACAATTGTAGAGAATCATGTAGATGCGGCTTCATTTTTTGATTCGGTCTCTATTATAATGGATTGTGTTGGAGGATCTTGCAAGCGTCATGATACTATACGTGCAAAAGAAGTTGAAAAAGTGGCAAAGGAACTTAAATTAGGAGAAAATAAAAGTAGTAGTGGAAGAAATCAAGAACTTGACATGAAAAGAGTTGGTGAAATACGATGAAGATCTCATTATAGTACTTTAGTTAATTTATCTCTCATGTTCTCTTTTGTAGTTGAAGTTTTTAAAATCCTTAGAGTTGATGATGAACTAACAAAGACTAGAGCACAAGTTAATAACTGTGTTAATCTTATTTAGACATTTGATTTTATGTTTCTCTTACTTTTGATGAAAAATCTTCTACGAGTAATATGTGAGTTGTTTGAGGTACTACAGAGAAATGATCAAGTTATTGTAAATGCCATGAAATTAATTAAACTTTCCAAGTTGCAACTTAATTTTATGAGAAGTAATGATAGTGCATGGGAATCTATTTTTGATGAATTTATATTAATTTATAAGAAACATGACATTGAAGTCAAATGTATGGATGACATTTATTAAGAATCAGGGAGAGCACGTCAAGGTCAAGAAAAGAAGACAAATTTGCACAGATTTCAAATTAAGATTGTTAATATAGTGATTGATTTGTTGATAAATAAGCTCAATGATCGTTTCAATGAGAGGAATACAAAGTTGTTATTATGTGTTGCTTGTCTCGATTCAAGTGATGGATTTGCTTCCTTAAATAAAGAAAAATTAGTACAACTTGCTCAACTTTATCCCTCTGATTTTTCTCATATAGATATTGAAAGGCTTGGAAACCAGCTTAATACCTATAATGTTCGTGAGGTACCAAAATTGAAGTTTGTCAATGGTATTAGTGGTCTTGCTCAGAAATTTCTGGAGTTGAAGCGAGATCGTGTATATTTTCTAGTATATCGGCTATGTAAGTTAGCATTGTTATTGATCGTAGTAACAACTTCTGTGGAGAGAATATTTTCTACAATGAATGAGCGTGATATAGTCAATCAAATTGACAATGAGATAATAATGAAACGTTTTCAGTGTATGTGTCTATGTTGAGGAACTTGATTCACGTAAAGATATTTTAATAATATTTTAATTTTAATATTTTATTATATTTATTTTGAAAATTTGTTATCTATATAATTGTGTCCTATCTTAAAAACTCCTAAATCTGCCACTGTACATGTGTTTTTACTTTAAATAGTAGGAAGTTGTGACCTATTTTTAAAGTGTGTGTTTTGGTTTTCTAGGAGGAGTTTTGATGTTTTCCTTTAAGATGATTTGGAAAATATGGAAATAGAGTTTTGAGTTGAATTTCATTGTTTAGATAATGAGCAAAGAGGCTGAAGGCATATATTGGCAAGATCAGGAGGTACGACAGTACTTTGGATAGTTGAGCACAAGATTGACGCTAAGGTTTAAGTGTTTGATGTTGGTAAAATCAGGAGGTTAGAGCTATTTGGCTGGTTTAGTCACAGAGACTAGGTATTAACAAGACCAAGAGATTAGAGTCTTCTAAGTAATTCGAGCACTGAGACTTAGGATGCCGAGAGGACATCCTTGAGTATCATGAGGACTCTTTGGGACCTTGGACGGGAGAGTTTCTAGTAAGGTAGTTTGTCCATGATAGTACATTATGCTTCGGTAGTTGCTTATGGATCAGTGTTTGTTGCTAAGTGTTAGATAACACGACAAGTTTTGAGTTTTATTTGGTTTGAGTGGTTTTAGCTAAGTGTGGCTATTTAGTGATGCATGTTTTTTAAATTAAAATGTACATGGTACTTTCATGAAAAGAGTGAAAAGTTTTTGAGACTAAAATGTTTAAAGTTTTTCCAACATATTCCCGAATTGGTTTAGATTTTCTGTGGTTTTAGTTAGTAGGTGAACCACTAGTTGGTTTGTGGTCAAAGGAACGACAGGACCTCTTACGTGTATTGGGCGCATGATTGTTGAGCTCATATGGCTCACACGTTTGTGGCACATTAGTGTACATGTTTTTGCTCAGTGGCCATTAGTGGTCACTCACTCTTTTGTTGTTGTTCCTTTTCAGATGTCGATTATTAGCAATTTCGTATTCTAGTGTATATAAATGGAGTTACGTAGAATATTTAAACTTCTAATTATAGAACTCTTTCCTTTAATTAATGATCATAGATTTGATTTTATTATTAATTAATTAGCAAATGATTAGGATTTAAATGGACTGTCGTGACAACCTTCACTCAAGGACTTTGATGTAAAACCAGTTAGCTTAATAAATATGCATGTGAATCTTTTTATTTTCTTGAAAAGTATTGTACTGTGTTTGGAGTTTGTGTAATTTTATGTATCATGAAATTATGTATGAACAACTTATATTTGGTATGATTTTCCTTTGACATTTAATTGCTTGTGTTTTGGTTAGTTGTGGAATTAGAAAGTAAAAAGTTCTATGGTTTAAGCATTTAAAAAATTTGCTTGGAGCAATGTTTGTTTGCTTGTTCTACTGTTTTGTGCATATTAATAAGCTGTCATAATGACTGTAGTCTCATCTATATGGAAATCTAAGCTCTTACCTTTACCTTTTGTTGGATATAAGTTGAATTGCACTAGTGAATGTTGATGATGATGATTTCAACAATGTCATCCACATGAATGAACAATTTGGAAGGACCGTCGGACAATTGAGAGCAAGGATATCAACTTCGGCTAGTGTAGGGAAATTTTTAAGGTTAGTTTGATAATGGTTATTAAAACCAGTTTATAAAAAAAAACGTTTGTTCTTGAAAAATTGAACCAAACAGTTTTTTTTGCGTCAGATTATTTCAATACGTCAGTTTTTTGTTTGTACATAGAAACTTTTAGATACGTTGATTATAAAAAACTATGAAAACTAACTTTTTTGAAAACACTACTTATGACAATAATCTGTTTTTCTATAAACGTTACTAAATACTGTCTTAATCTTCTTGTTGGTATTCAGTATGACATTATTTATGCCTTCACTAGTAAACGTGTATCTTATTATTATTGGTTAGTGTGTTTTTGATATCGGTAAGTTGTATTGAATTTAATCCCATTGGTTATGAAAACCACTACTAAGAGAACAATATGTCCAGAATATTATAAAATATGGAACAAAACGTTCCAGGATAACCATGACAATGTTTGTGCCTTAAGAGTTACATGTCAAAAATGCAGATATTTCAAATCAGAAAGGGCTTATCAGGATTGTCATTGTCCCAAACCATCCCCAGTGGAAGGATCATGCATGACTGCCTCAGAGGATTGAGGCTGAGAAGCCTCCATAGAATCCCTGGAAGAAGACGGATTCGAGGCTGGGTATGCAGTCCATGTAGAAGACATGACAGTGATTGAATGAAGCATTTCATCCTTCTCAAACCCTGTAGCATAAATATCTATCCAGTGATACATTAGGGAAATGATATCAGAAAGTATAAGTAAATGAGATTTACAAGAACCTCTGAAAATTCTGTTATTTTTCTCTTTTCAAATCAACCAGAGGATGATTTGAAGTAAGACAATCCAACCACAATTATTTAAGGTAAATCTAAGAGAAAGCTTATAATGAAATAAATCTGCAATACAGAAATAACTTGGATATAAATCAGAGGGTAAGAAAAATCTCCATATGTGCCATATATAGGAACAATTGATAAATAAGTGAGTATTAGACTCTATGTGGGAGTTACAAAAAATGTAATTTTAGGGTCCAGTCCATCCTCTTCTGCGTAAATTTTCTTTAGTCAAATTCTTATTGTGCAATACCATTCAGGAGAATAATTTGACCTTTAAGGAGACCAACTGTGCCAAATAGGTCTGTAAAAAGGAAATCTAATACGACCATCATTTAAGATGTTGTAGTAGGAGTTAACAGAAAAGTTGAAATTTGTAGTGGACATCCATGAAAAGATGTCTCTATCTTTCCTTAAAGAAATTGACTGCATAAGTTCATGTTAATTAATTTAAAGTAGACTTCAGTCCATGTTACTGTATTGTGTTCTAAAGCAAGTACCATGTGGTTTTATTCTTCTGAATTGTAAGACAGCATGTGGGTTGTATATATTACTTCATGAATAATTTGTGCTCTGTTTTCTGAAGCAGCTGGTATGCGTGTTATTTTGCTGGGTCTTATTTTGCAGGTAAAAGGTTGTTTTGAACCAAGAATTGCTACAAATGGATATTGGGACTGAATTGTAAGATGCTGGTCTCATTCGACATGGTATCGTGCTTCAGTCTCCAACTACATCCAGTATCATTCGGAGTTAAATTTAACTGCTGTGAGCACAAACATTCTGATGAACCAATGCCTCCATTCTCTTATAATTTTCTGTAGCTACATTCCAAATTCTAACAGTGCTGTATTCCAAGTTCTACCTCTATATCTAGTGCCACCTATTCTGTCTTTTGATTTCTCAGGTATATTCTCAAGTTCCCAAGTGCACATAGTAAAAGAGGTAATTTATAAGAAGAATCTATTTTTTTCGTACATTCTTCATACAAAATGGTTAATTCATGTCGATTTTCAATTTTTGTTGAGCGACTAGAGATCCAATGAGATAAATGTTAAATAGATACTTCATAATTCATAGGACGTTACAAACTTAAGGACGATTGTAATGTCCTAGAAATCATTCATACAATTGGAATTGTTCCCTAACTTCTGGTGGACACATACTAAGACAAAATTATGTCTCGATGTTGAATAAGAAAAGTAGAAATAAATGAAAAATAATATTAATATTCTTATAGTATTACTATTTAGTTTGGAAATGATTTACTTTTAAAGATGAATAAGTATATATAAAGAGATATTCTGGTTTAAATAAAAAATAGAATAAATATCAGAATAAGTGGAAAACATGTAGATTGATAATAATCAACTTGATTATTAAGATATATATATTTAATTTAAAATATGCATATATTATATTATATATATATATATATTAATTTTTAAACAAAATATAAACACATCATATACATACATATATCAGAATAATTTAACAGAATAACTTTATTTCACCATTTCTACGAAATAACTATTCTAAAATAAATAAATTAAAATAAGAATTATTATTCTACTTTTATTTTAATTTTTTGACTTACTAAATGGAATTGTAATTCTAATTCTAACTTTATTCATAGTTTTATTTAGGTTCCAAACAGAGGCAAAAGGCATGATACTACCCACTTCTCCAACCACATTAGTTGTGTGGAATTTAGAAAGGGATTTACATGTAGGTTACACAGGATACACAGGTGTAATAAATATAATATCGTCTTGATTAAATACAAATGACTAAAACATTAAGTGATTATACCTCATGACCATTAGCTTGGGCATGTTGGTGTCATGGAGTGGTCATATCGTTGTTACAAGTCCTGTTAGGAAAAATGATACATTAATATTGAAGATGGAATACAATCTTCCAGTCACTGTGAAATTTTTTTATGCATGTCTTAAAATTCGAATTCGGGACCTGTGACGAGTTTAAAGTTCTCCCAACTACTGTGATAATGAGACATTGTCTTGATGAAATACAATTTATCCTATTAAAAACATTGGAAGATATCGGTGCATCCACATTGCCTACTAGTACCAACGTCGCAAGAGGCATGGAGTCGGAGAGATCATCGTTGGTTCACACAAGAGGCAGCCGCAAGAGATTTGCTAAGAATGGAAGCTTTTGGAGTAAGATTTCCTTCCAAAGGACGTTCAGGAAATTTTTGGAAGGACATTGGAGCAGAAGTTGAGTTACCAAACTACTTTCACGAAGGAGGTTGGACAGCATCAATGCAAGTGTGCAAGCAGGAGTCAGAGCGCATGTGAGTGTGGGGGTGGGGCAGTTAGAATTCCTCATCTAACCTACAGATCGGAGACTGTGCTTGGGTCCGACTACTTTCACATTTTGTACAACATGACTCGGCATGCCGGCCCAAACCGTTAAGGTGTCAGGCCTTCCAAATTAGTGGGTCGTGCTCGTCCAAACCGTTAACATTTTTCTAGGTCTCCATATATGTGCCTTTTTAGGCATGTTCTAATTTATCGATTATTTCAATAAAACCATATCCGTTTTCAGGAAAAATTACATAACCTAATTCCATGGCATGGTTGAAGAGGCTCAAACCCTGCCGGTACCATTTCCAGAACTTTCACCATCACAAATATTTTAAAATGCAATACAAACTGCATTCGAAGTCGTTTGAAAAAAAGGAGTGTCGTTCTCTAAACGTGTCTTTGTGTATCTTCTCTTCAGTCTTGAACGAAAGGGATAAAGAAGTGGAGAACAGACTAATTAATTATCCTTTTCCTTCTTGTGCTTGTAATAGATAAATCTGATTTGTATTATATAATTCTAATATCTTGTGGTCATGCAAAGTCTGACCCTATCCTTTTCCTACATTAAAATTCTAGTGGCAAACTATTTTCAAGTCAGAAGTCAAGATTCTATAAAATAAATCTAATGAAATAGGAAGTCAGATCTAGAAATTAATTCTTAATTTGAATAGCACATTGTAAAAAGGAAAAAAATTATATAAAATGTGATGAACATGAAGTAGTTGCATATATATATATATCTTAAAAAGGAGATGACTGGATAATATGATAAAGACAGACATCTTCTAAGTTCAAATTTTAACTTGGTAAGAGACCACTACAAATCTACAAATCTATTTTCTTTTTAAATTTCACTTGAATTTTAATCACATAGACACCCATCCCGACAACATTTATCTGTAATCAATTGAAGGAGTAATTTCGGAAGTTCATTAGAAGTCGGTCGATGAAAGCATTTGAGTTGACTTAATATAACAAATACATAGATATTAATTAGCATGTCTTGTTGTCAACAAGCTTATAACACGATTAAACACAATCAAGTATTTTAACATTTAATTATTATATGTCTTACGTTCCACAAAGATAAAACTTGATTTATCTGAACGTGACAAAACCTGATAGAGAAACTGATCACTGAAAAACACAATCAGACATGATTAATCATAGGACTCAATACGATTAAATGTCGACACCGATCATGTTAAACCTACCATGCTGCATCGATGCATTTATAAATGAATGGTGTTGAAGGAAAGATCCTATATTTATAATTAGTCGCGCCGTATCTGTATCATGTCTGATATTAGTCTGGACTCTTATGGGAAGCCTTATTTTTATAAAATACATACGGAATCGTGTGGACAGTGATAGATAATTGGAATCACCAATCTGATAATATTTAATCAGATGACAACCAACCATACATCTGCCTTCCAATATTTAATCTGACGGATAAACATTGCCCTCGTGCAACCCACTTCCTTCTAATATAATGAATGAGATGATTATTGATACAGCTTACGACAAGGGAAACATCAACACCACAATAAGTGCAGCAGGTGCATGCACGCATCATAATGAATCTAGAACTAAATGGGATCATCAGCAGACATGTTCTTCCAGTAAAAACCTCAAACACAAGCTTACGAATGTCAACCGAAGACAAGTTAAACCAAAGCTATGTCATTTAATTAATTATTTATTTTCATGTTTCAACTTGAAAAACCAGTGATTAAGCTAACATTTGATACTCTCTTCTTTGAAAACCAAGTCCACAAAAATCTATTTCATGAGCTACCTGGATCCATAAATCGCATTAAAAAGATCTCGGGATCCGTTTCGCAATCAAAGTGGATTATTGGTTTATTTTCTATGAGCTGATCCATATCCAAAATATCCAAAAAGAAAAAAGAAAAAAGGTTGAGGTTGTGTTTGATAGTTGTGTGGATTTTGATTCCAATGCAAAAAAGTAATATTTTTTATATTAATTTTTTTTTTAAAAGCTACCTAGAAATTATTGTTGTGAGAAGCAAGGGGGATCCTACTTCTCTTTGATTCTGGCTCTGGCAAAAATTAAAATCCGTTAGAGTGAGAATCAAACACAAGTTGAAACTTACAAGCCTTTTGGATTTCTTGTTGTTTCTGTTAAACAACATTATTTCTTTATTATGTTATCACTTTCAAATAATTCTTCCATAATAATCTACAAACAAACTATAGTTCTTCAATCCATTCTTCTACATGTGTTCGCTATTATAGTTGAGATGAACATTCGAGAAAAGGTGTTACTTAACATATATATATATATATGAGCCGGTTCAGTTGCATCCTCCCTCAAATTAGCTATTTTGAGGGAAGATGCATCATAACTGTTAGATATTGATCTAATGGTTTCTATTGAAACCACTTTTTTGAAATGATACCATTAGTGGTTTCTTTTTGGAGGGAAATTTTTTTCATTTATTTTTTAATTACAGTTAACTGTGGTAGTTATTGATCTGAATTTA
>JAMKQA010040304.1:0-18888 GCA_024699735.1 Posidonia australis
CCCAATGCCCAACACATCTGAATTTCACCTTAATTTTCTTTCCAAAGCACCACTTCTAAAACTAGGTCATTACAGCTACCGCTTGTCTTCTTTCCCGAAACTAACACAGGATCCTTTTTTTTATCCTTACTACTGAGATGAGGCTTAAACTGGTAGTACCACCCAATGCCCAACACATCTGAATTTCACCTTAATTTTCTTTCCAAAGCACCACTTCTAAAACTAGGTCATTACAGCTACCGCTTGTCTTCTTTCCCGAAACTAACACAGGATCCTTTTTTTTATCCTTACTACTGAGATGAGGCTTAAACTGGTAGTACCACCCAATGCCCAACACATCTGAATTTCACCTTAATTTTCTTTCCAAAGCACCACTTCTAAAACTAGGTCATTACAGCTACCGCTTGTCTTCTTTCCCGAAACTAACACAGGATCCTTTTTTTTATCCTTACTACTGAGATGAGGCTTAAACTGGTAGTACCACCCAATGCCCAACACATCTGAATTTCACCTTAATTTTCTTTCCAAAGCACCACTTCTAAAACTAGGTCATTACAGCTACCGCTTGTCTTCTTTCCCGAAACTAACACAGGATCCTTTTTTTTATCCTTACTACTGAGATGAGGCTTAAACTGGTAGTACCACCCAGACCAACCTCCCAGTTGATGAGAGATTAACTCTCCTGGTCTAGGTTGTGCAGATTCTATCTCATCAAGGACCATGATGAGGGATTGGTCCTATTAATCTGACTGGGTTGTCTCGAACTCTGTAACAACTACTTTTCCTTTTTTGTGTCTGAGCTCTTCCTCTACATCCTTAGCCAACGTTGCTAACTGCTCTTGGAATAAAACCTCCAAATCACCGAGCATGTTGTCAACCTACGCTTTTATTGCATCCCTTTCTTCCATATTAGAAGCGAGATCTACGTAGTAAGTGTTGGTGGTCTCTTGTATTTCTGGCTCAATGGCCTCTTCGCTTCTGGTGACACTTCGCGCGATTAACTGCACTAAGGATTGGGGGACAAGTGCTAGAGAGTGTGACTATTGGATCCAAGGTAGAGCATATATGGCCATCAACTATACTAGCTAAACCGATGGCTGGATGGCCATGCTTACTGACATGTGTTCTAGCGAGAAATGTTGTAGACTTGAAAATGGTGTTGTGCTAGGTGACGATGAAATCAGACTTGCTGAGGCAGATGAATGATGAACCAGAGGTACCATTGACACTGTTGGAGATGCTAGCTGAGCTTTAAGAGTGGTTAACACGACTGATTACACCTCTAGCAAAGTAGATGGTGGTGTGGAATCTATTGACCCTGCGAATGTCCCTGTGGGTGGTGCTGTTTGGGTTGTGTACTGACCAAAAACTTTTGTGTCTGCCGACTGAGAGGCTGGTAGGACTGCAAATGAAACTGTTACTATTAAAGTTACGATGGAAGCTATAGAGCAATCTATGGTCGAATTTGTAGATGGCAATGCAAGTCTAACTGACCCTGTTAGAGCTAAACATTTCTGGACTGCCTTATTTGAGCATTCTTCATTTGAACAATCTTCCTCTAAATAATAGTTCTTTACACAAACCCACTCGAGTCCACTAACTAACTCATATTACGGTGGTACAATTTGATTGTGTAGGAAGCCATCCCAAGGTTGCCACTGATCGTTGAATGCTTCAAACATCCTTTCTTTTGCTGTGATAGGCTCAACAATTCCTTGGCCTTACCACCCGAGAGGTGCTTTTTTTAATACCTTCATCTACAACAAAGGTTCTCAACCATCGCAAAAGAGTTACCATGAGCAACTAGGTGGCTAGCACGCTTGAGGATGGGAATGAAATTAACTGGCTCGAAGCAGTTAGCATAGTAGAAAACATCAGACGACTTCAGACCAAAGCGGATAGTTTGGGGAGAGACAAACGAAACAACTTCAACTCTTTCCTTCTCAAAGTTTTCTATCATTATAACAACATCATTGTCCTAGTGGAACTTGATCATATGGTGAAGAGTTGAGGGGATCACTTGATGTTTGTGGAGCCAAGGGCACCCAAGCAGAAGATTGAAAGAAGGCTCAAGATCAATAATGTAGAAGTCTATGTTGAACTGAGCTGATCCAACTACCAAGGGGATAACCAAAATGCCCAATGTATCATAACGAGTATTGTCGAATGCCGTCATTCCTTTTACCACTGGAGTAATATCTTTGGACTAGAATCTGAGTTGGCTTGTGGTTTGCAAGGGGCAGGCATTAAGGCCTGTGCCATTGTCAACCAGCATAAGTGAAATGCAGAAACCTTCATACTATATAGTGATGAAGAGGGGTTGATTGTGGTTAGTCCCTACCAAGGGTAACTCCAAGCTAGAGAAGGATTAGTTGCAATGCTGTGATCATGCCCACCATGTTTTCTAGGCTGTAGGTTCTATAGCAGGAGAGGCATGGGTTGTTTGAAAGACTCTAAGAAAAGCAACTCGGTGCTCAATGGAGGTATGAATCAGGTCCCAGATCAATATATCAGCCTTGACCATCTTCAATTGTGATGTTATATCGGTTATTGGCTGGTCTTTTTTATTGATGGTGGTGGACTTGGATGGAATTTCTTATATGGCTAGCGTAGGAGGTTGGCTTTCTGGCTGTTGGGTAGTTTGGTTTGGGTGCTGGGACCGAAGGTTTGTACACTCTACCCGATCATGTAACTTCTGCACACATTTATGTGGCGTAACTATAGGGTACACGATGGGTATCCTAAGTCAAGTTAATGACTACGGGAGTGTGGGCCTCCAACTCCAGTTGGGCCATGGATGGTGTGATGGAAGATGTTGTTGGAGAAGCTAATGCTGAGGTTGGTTGGGTCGATTCTAGATTTGGTCTTGCTAGCAAATAAATTGGTGGGGTGGGTTGCATTGTGAGCTACGCAGCCATGCAACTCAACTTGGCAGTTAACTAGATCATGTTGATCACGGAACTAGAACTCTCTAGGAAAGACTAATAAAGTTGATATGGAAAAGGTTCAGAAACATGGTGAATCAAACATAAAAGGGTCTGAGGGAGAAGAAACAGACCCGGTAGGAAAGATAGAGTGAATCCTCAAAGTTCCAGGTGCTCTTAAGCTCGAATGCTCAAGCAAAGGCTAACTAACTACACTAAGATGTGTAGGTGCTGGTGCTAGTGTTGCTGGTGAGGCTGGTGAAGTCTTTGCCTCCTTCATGTTGATGATAATGACCTTCCGATCAATCAAGTCCTGAATAGTATTCCAAAGTGTGAAGCAGTTTTGCATAGAATGTCCCACGACCCTATGGAAACTACAGTATAAGTTTGCTTTATACCACGATAGAAGTGGATTTGGCAGTGGATGAACTTCCAGAAGCCTCAGTAATGATGTAGCCTTGGGGAGAACCGCGCTTAGAGGCTTGACTAATGGAGTGAAGTCTCGCTTGGGGTGACGAGGCCATCTCTGCCTTTGGTGTTGTCCTTGCCTTGCCAGTGTAGGAGAATACATTGACTTAGCGGTGGTGGTGATATGTGATGTGTTAGGTGTCCTAGGTGTTGGGGTGTACACTACCTGATTCTGAGCAGGTTGGCTCACTACATTAACTAGCACAACTAGGGATCTAATATGTGCCACAGAGTTCTTGGGTAGATCCCTCCATTTGGTGTTGGAACCATTGTTGCTACTGTTGCTGGTGCTGGCATTTTGACTGGGTGTGGTGGCTTGTTTTGCAAATGCAGTGAGGGTGGAAAAGCTGTCGCTTCGCAGCAAGCTCTCCATGTGAGTGCCTACTTGAATCAGAAATGCAAATGTTGTACTTAACTGAATGCTAAGCAGAGCCCTGATGGATAGTTGTGCTCCGTGGATGATCATCTTGATAGACTCCTCGTCGGAGGGCCTATCACAAACCTATGAAGCAAGGGCATGCCAGCGCCAAACATACTCCCCAAATGGCTCGTGGGGCTTCTGCTTAGTGGTAGCTAGGTCATCGCACTTTGGGATCATGCCCAGATTAAAGGAATACTGTTCTAGGAATGCCTGACTAAGGTCATTCCAAGTCTTGACGTGGCCATGTCCAAAGGGGTAAACCATTTTAGGGCAGTACCCATAAGGCTCTTCTAGAACAAGCGGATGAGCAATCTTTCATCAGCCTGGAGCTGAGCAAGTTCTCTGTAGTACACCCTTAGATGAGAGATAGGGCAGCCTTTACCATTATACTTTTCGAAGTCCGGGATGTAGAAGTTAGGTGAGAGAGTAGCCTCTGGGAAGTAAAGAGGTCCTAGAAATGATAATGCTAGTGGTCCCTACCTTGTCTTACGCGTAGTGCTCTTTCTAGATCGCTCATCCTAGTGAGGAGAGTATCCAAGGTCGCTGTTGTCGAAGAAGGTGCAGCTGGGGCAAGTTTGATGTATGCCGTGTGGGTTGCACCAAGGTGCTCCTCTAAATCCACCATCTCGCCACCTGGTGTAATGGCAGGATGGCCAGTGTACACATGCATTGGTGTATGGTGTTGTGGTATGTATGAAGGAACCTGTGTTTGATGCATGGATGAGGGATAAGGGGTATGTTGTGCAATGAGTGGTGCTGAGTGTGGGAGCAACAGTTGTTGCACTAGTACGACCCTGAGCAAAAAACTCATGGGGTGTTGTGCTTCAACTAGCCCAAAAGGCTAGCCACCAGAAGTAAGAGTTGCATGCTGTGAGATGTGTTGTGGTGGAACAGGAGGTAGAGTCAATGAACCCATCGCCGACATTGTAAGAAGCTAGGTAATGGTAGAGGTGGTGGTGTGATGGGTGCAGCCTGAAACATAAAAGTAGGTTGCGAAGGAACTTCAGGAATAGGAATAACAGATGGTAGCAAGGTAGGATCGAAAGAGAGGGACATGCCCTGCAACTTCTAGGCAAGGGCTAGGAGATGCTGGGCCAGCATTGTTGGAGACCCATTGACAGCAATACTGAGGGTTGGAATTGAAAGCAGAACCAATGAAAAGGCTAGCTAAAAACCAAACTGTCCAACAAGAAGGGAACCTACTAATGGAACTGTCGTAGTAGGCAGGAAACTAGAAGAGGCTGAGCCCTAAAGAGGATAAGAGACTGGTATCCTTAGGGCCAGCGTGGCAGTCACCGTAACAAACTTGGTGACGAGCTCTAGACCAATTAAGGTCTGCCAGTGTTCCGAAACTAGAGGACAGGAGACCCCATTCGATGTAAAGCAGCTGGCATGGGGTGAAGTGGAGGAAACAATAGCAAATAGCATAATGGAAGGAGGGATTGAGGCAAAGATGCCCTCTTGAGCAATAGAGGAAAGCAACTCGCTGACATGCTAGGCCATGGCGGTCTGAGAGCGAGTGTGAATAGGACTACGACAGTAGAAAGGAGGACGAAGTCTACAACGAGCTATTGTCAGAAATGACGAATAACTAGGGAAAAAGATGGTCAGGAAAGTGTTGTAGATGGGGAATCAGTGAAAGGAACACACAGGCTCCAGCTAAGGAACTCACGCAAAGACCTATAGAAAAGACAACAAATCGAGTGTTAAAACCCAAAGAACAACAATCAAAGACACGATGCAGATGTCATTAAGGTGGCATGAATGGCACATATGCATATGAATGCGACTAAGATGTGCTCTCTCACCATCTAAGTGTGTCCTAAATGGTTGGCTACTCTAAATTCTCATAGGGTTTCTAGTTCTTCGACTCAAGATAGAAAGTACAAGTCCCCGCCCTAAATCCCAATCAAAGCACAAGCAGCGAATGAGTGGTGCGTTGGGACCTCATCTCCTGCAGTAGGAAGGAGTTGTACCTTCTACTAACACCGACGTGACCTAGGACAATGGGGGATAAACTAGAAACACGTCCCATGCTGAAGCCATAAAACTAGTTACCAGAAGTGCTCTTCTCAGACTAAGGGTGGACTCTGGAGAGTAGAAGATGCATTCACCTATATGATCAATCATGCAAGTATGTTTTGTGTCTTTTACTTTCGTGTTATTAAATCAGGGGGAAAATATGGATTTGTCTCTAGTTTTACCTTATTATTAGTTTTTTGTGTTTGTATCTATTAGTTTAAACTGTGAGGAAACAATCAGATCTCTACTCTCCCAGGCTTGGTAAGAAACACGGAAGAAAACAAACAAGGGACACACAAGTAAGAATACAACAACAAAAGGCATGACAATGGCATGTGCTTGTGTCATGCTATGATGATGCTGAAAACAAAACATTCATCACATCAAAATGCAAATATCATATTATGTGCATGTGTGATGGCATGAATAAGAGTGCAAAAGAAACAAAATCATGCTTTGCTTCATATTATGTGCATTTCTTGTAGGGCATGTATTGCAAGAAATGAAGTAAAATCATGCTAAAGTAGCAACCAAGGCTAAATTAATGCACACAAACAAGCAAACCAAAAGCCAAGACGTAAAGATGATGAATTCGAGGAATGATACTCGATTCGAAAACACCAAAAAAGATACAAAGAAAGGATAAGGAAAGAAAACGGAGTTATCACCTAGTCTATTGAAATTAGAAGACAAGGAAAACCGAAGAAAAGTATGAATGCGATAAAAATGAAGAAACACATGCAAAATACAAGAATCCATACCAATGGATGTGTCATTTTGATCATTGCATACCAGAGAAAGGGTAAGGACTCCTGTTATGCATCGAAAAGGTGTTAGGCACCCTCACACACCCAAACATCGGTCTTCATTGGTAAAACTCGCTCATAAAATGGCCAATGTAGGCAAGTTCTGCCAAAATAATGTATGTCGTAAGGTGAGATGCAAGATGTCATACTAAAATGCAACAAAACATGCTCTAGAAACAATACAGAAGCAAAAAAATTGATTTAGAATCAAACGGGAAGATAAACAAGTGCTCTGTAAACTGTCTGAATCTCCAGTAAGTCGTGCCGCATATTCATGTTGGGATGTTGTGTTCATTCTATCCACTCAGGATGTGCACTAATACAATCTGTTGGCAAATTGTGGCTAACTTTTTACAGTTCATTGATAGTGAACTTCATCGCTCAATTCAGCAGATAAAATGACGAAACAAATCAATGCAACATTTAATAAGCAAGAGTGTGATCGTGCTCACCACTACGGTTGATTCTCGCTGCCAACCTTGTTGTCGCCATGCTATGGAAAAATAGAGGAGGATGGAAAAGGATGGTCTATTGTAGTAAGGGGAGAAGGAAAATCCAAATACAGACTAAGAGGGAGAGATAGGGCCTGCTGACCCACAATCGCCACCATTCTCGCCACTATTGCTGTGTTGTTGTTGTCGTCTCGCCACTCTTCCTCACCATTGCCATGACCTAGTGGGATGGGGGTCAACGTCGGTGTAAGTACATGCTTACTGATGCACTCTCTTTTATTCCTAATAATGTTATACCAGTTGTGGTGAATGTGTAGGGATTCCAAGTGGGAATCCCATGGTTATTATATTACTATTGTGATTGCATATGGGATTCCAAGTAGAGATCCTGTGCCACGATAGTTGGCTGCTTTTGGGTTCACGTGAGAATCCAATTATTGTGGTTTGGATGTGTTGTTTGTGGTTTGGTTTCTTTTGCTTTCTCAAGTTTTGTTCTCTTTTTGTAGTCCATTGTAGGTTTTCACCCTTTAGGGACGAGCGGTATGTGTCTGGTGCCCTCAGGCCAATTGTTGGGCTTGAGGTGCGTCTTGGGGTGCACGTTCTGCCATGTGTATGGGAGACATGTGTCAGGATGTGTTTTTCCCATGCTGCTTACTGTAGTAGTTGTTGTAGTGGGTGCTTTTCTTGGTGATTTTGTGTTGGTTTCTTGGCACCTTTTAAGTTGTGCTTGTGGTTTTGTATGGCATCTCTTGTGGAGTTTTGGCACGATGTTTTATGCGAAGTTTCATGGTTTTGGGCTGGCTTTTTATGCAATGTTTTGCACAGTACCTTGCATTGTTTTCAAGATGATATTGAAATAATTTTTGAAATGGTTTTCCAAAAAAAAGATTTGGAAATGAAATGCATAAGATTTGCAAAGGCTTTTGAAAAATGATTTCTAAGATTTAGAGGGATCGAGAGGTCGAGGATTTTAACCAACAGACTAAGGCGACTAATACCCTTAGATGGTCGAGAGTCAATTGCCTAATATGAAGTCCATGTGTTTTCCATCATTTTTGAGGAACCAAAAGGATCGTAGGATCGTACTAATGGACAAGGAACGATTAATACCTTTGAAGGGTCAAGTACAAGTTCGAGACAGAGGTTCCAAGTTGTCTTAGTAGGGTCAAGGGTTAGAGTCCCTGTGACATGGACTAGTAGAAGAGTCTAGGGTTAGAGTATCCGAGAGTAGGGGTGCTAGCAAGGTCTAAGGTTAGAGTCCTGGGCGTAGTGCTGGCAAGCTCAAGGATTAGATTCTTTGGGTGGACCAGGCATCCAAGACATCAAGAGGACATATCCTATGTTTGTCCTAGAGTGGACCTTCAAGGGTTCTTCAACTAAGAACATGGGGACAAAGGACTCCTGCATGGGGTGGTCTATTACTACAGTGTAGTGTGCCTCAGGATTAGAGTCCCTAAACGGCTGCTTGTGGCTAATCGATTGCTTGTAGCTAGAATGACATGATAGGTTTTTGCACTAGGTGTGTGAGTTTGTAGTTGTAGTTTTCAAGCTCTAATTTAGGTATTCAAGCTCTAGTCTAGAGAAGACCTTGGTTTTGAGACATGATTTTCTGCTGATTTTTAAACTTAGTTTGGCATAGAGTGGCCATGCCAAGGGTGCATAAAGAGATTTCAAAGATGCAAGTGTTTTAAAAATAAAGAGAAAATGGTTTTGGAGAGCATATTTTAATGGATTTATGCTTGTTAAGCAATAGTTGATTATCTTATTGTGATTTTGTGATATTGAGATAAGATACCTATTTTCTAAGGTTTTGGTGTTGTGGCCTGGGATGCACATCTATATGGTTTTGTGCATCAAGGTTTTCAATGGTTTTCGTTTTCTAGCATCAATAGTTGAGATGCCTGTTTTAGAAGTGTGTTCTGGTGGCAAACCTCAAGTTGAAGAGGTCTGAGCTTTTGGTTATAAATAGCATGCTTTAGAAAGATTTATATGCTTTTTTGCAATAGGGTTTTGTAGGTTCAAGTTTGTAGGTTTTGGATCTGGGTACTACCGAGAGAGGCAGCATTAGATTTGAGGAGTTGAATGCTAGCAACTCTAATCCTAGTTTGATGTTTTTAGTAGGTTAATAGGGATATGTTGGGTGACTTTTAGATGTCACTCATGTGTATTTTAATGATTTTCTTACAAGTGTAGATATGGAATAGCAGTCAAGTCTAGTGCATATAATTGGAGCCATGTAGTTGCACACCACAAGTTCTAGGTAGAATCAGAATTTTTTTAGTTAATTTAGTTGTATATTTTCGCTACTTTAAATTTCCTACATTTTATTGAGTGATTTATTTCAATAATAGCCTTAGGTGAGTTAGGTTGTTAGATTGTGATGCTAAGGGTGTTATAGGAGGAGAATAGGGAAGAGACGGGAGGGTAAAGCTATATTTTGGTAAAGTGTTTAGTTTGATAAAGTAAACTTATGAAAGAGTATTATTGAAAACATCATCTAATGAAGCTGATGGAAATTAGGATTTGAGTTAATGTAAGGGATAAGATAATTTTAAAGTTGACTTTTCAACTACCTAAACTGTAAACCATAGTACATGGGAAATCATTAATTTTCCCTAAAAAGAAACAAATACAAAAATCTATTTTCAAATAAATTACTTCATTTTCTAGGGAAGAAAAGTAAAACTTCAATTTATAAAAAAGAAAGTGAACTTTCTTCAAAAATGTGAAAATACAAAAAAAAAAAATTCAATTATTAAACAAGAACAATATTGTTTTATTTTGACAAGTGAAAAAAAGTATTAAAAATCTTGGAAATGCTGATTTTTGGCTCTCTATGCTCGCTTTAGCCCTCTATGCTCACTCTTTGTGGCCGAACTATTGCTTTGAGGGTTTGGACGACAAATCTACCTTGTTGGAGGAGAGCATTGCCATATGTCGTCACCCACTCTTCGATGCTTTGAAGCTTTCATGGTCTACTCTAGGGAAGGCCTTGTTCCTTCGGTCGATCGATTTGGCTAACTTATTGCAGCAATAAAATGGGTAAACTTCTTTTAGGAAGCCTTCACTAACTTCGTTTTGTTAGGGCTAGACATGGACGAAGGAGGAGATTGTCCTCTCAGTCTTCAGTGAGATTGATGGATTTCTCCTTTTTTTGACCTTTCCCCCCTCTCTGTTGTTCAGGATCCTATTGTTAAAGAGGTAACTGGCATGGAACTACACGTTTCTAGTCATATTGTGCTCGCTTCTCCTTTGGAGCACCATTGTATTAACAGATCTAGCCTTGAGTCCCTAGATGAGGCTTGATCTCTTCCACTTACAACCGATCCCTTTCCTCTACTAGTATCTTCTTCGCTAGATCTAGGGGGAACCTTGCAGAACTCATTCCGATGAGGACTACTAGTAGATCATAAATAGAAAAGCCTATTGTTCTAGCTCTTGCCAAACCCTATCTATTATGTGGGAAGCAACTTACTCCTCCTTTGTTCCCCGAGCAACTAGAATCAACTTCTACTATTGGGATTCACCTGTGCGATTTTCTACCAGTTTGTTTCTCACCTTCTATTGCTCAGTCACAAGTTGAGCTGGTTGGGTCTTCATCTTCTTCGACAAGCCCTTTTCTTCCCACCTCTGTAACAATGATGTTGAGTCATTACTATCCTGCTAGCTGGCAGAGACATTAATTTCATCGGGGTTACCTAAGTCAGTGGTACTAAACCCCCACATTAACTCCAACAATAATCCTCTTACAATGGTACATTATCACTCATTAGCCCTTAATCACTCTTCCCCACCTATTATTAATGATTGTCTTAATTCTCCTAATAAGGGTTTTGTGAATGGAAAAGTGGGCTTAATGATGTCTAATGCTTCTTTAATAAATTTAAAGCCATGTTGTGATCTCACTGATGATGGGGCTCTAACACCTGTTAGATGGCAAATGACCTCTCCAATTCTTCCTTTTGAATTTTTGTCAGATTGCCACCCAAATTCAATTATTAAGCGCTCTTTTGGTTAGGGGGCATTAAATGCTAAAATTTTCTCTATCTCTTCCCCTGACTCTCTTTCTAAAGACTTGAACTTAGCCTTGAAGAACAACAGGACAGTAGCCATTGGCTCTTATTTTCTCTTGTTAGCCTCTCCCTTGCCACAGGCATACGCTGTTTGGGCTCCCACCATCCCCTCTTCATCTTTGGTCTAGGTACCCTCTTGCAACTTGTCTCCGGTGGGTGGCTAGAAGATGGTGGCTTGAAAGTGTCCCCTCTCTCTCTCTCTGTTATAGCTCTTTTATGCTCAACGAGATATAACAACCCTCAAGTCGCTACCACTCATTCTAACTACATTTTGATTTTTATCTTACCTTTTTTATTCCAATTATAGCTACATTAGATCTAAGCATAAATAACTAAGCATAATTAAAAGAAATTATACTGATAACTAAACACTCACTAGAACCCTGATATGTGGCAGTGTAACTCCTTCTATGTGTACTAGCAAACCAACCCCTAGTCCTACACTTGCAAAAAACACTAAAAATAAACACACATGAGTGACCACTCAAAACGATCACCTTGCACACACCCACACTAAACACACACAAGCCAACTTGGCAAAGTATGCCAAGGAGCCCAACGTAACCATGCCAAAAGCAAACAACCACTGGCATTTCACTTGGATGCTACAACACCACAACAATGCAACTCACTAATGCCTAGCACACAACAATTCCTTTAAAACATGCCTTTGAAATCTCTTTTCTCTTTTCTTTTAAAAAACCATATGCATGCTCTTTCAAAATCTTTTATGCACACTTGAAATGGCTACTCTTGCCAAATCAAGCACAAAATCACACCAAAAGCACCAAACGCCAAACAACTTAATCCACACACTTTCTGTGCAAACTAAACAACCAACAGTGTTTGAAGACTCTCTATAGCATCTAAAACACTCATCATAGTAACACATAAACCACAAAAGACAACATAGAGCCTCTACTCCAAACCACATGGTCTTCGCTAGACTAGAGCCTGATTCTTTAAATAGGGTACAACAAAAGATACAATCCTACTCTGGCATAGCCACCACAAACCAACAACGCCACTCAGGTGTAAAGTACCTCACCGCACAGGTGCAACACCACAACCACAATTCAAACACAACGTGTCGTGTTACCTAGTGCCAAGCAACAAACACTGGCCACAAGTAGTCTACCAAGAAGCAACCATGGTATCTGCACTACCATGGACTCTAAAGCCTCTTAAGGCTCCTCACCTCCCAAGCTCTGCCAACACCCACCAGTCTAAGTACCTATAACAACCAAGGTATCATGCCCAACTACGTAGGAGTCTCATTCCTCTTGAGTCCGCTACCACGATACCACTAGGTACAGATGGTATGCTAGGTCATTAGCACTCGGGACTAATACCTACCTAGATAGCACCTCAACTCGTGGACTCAAACTTAGCCTTGTGAACAACAATCCAAGAGTATCATACCTCCATGATCCGAGAAACACTTGCCTCAGTCTCTTGGTCTCAAGACCTCAATCTAGCCGACATGCTCAACCAACCAAGAACATGGCCAACGTCCCCTAGTCCCACCAACATGACCCTCAAGTCTCTTAAGCCATCACAAGTAGAAAACCACGAAAAACCCTTTCCAAAACCATTGCAAAACCATGCATCTCTTTTTCAAAACTCTTTGAAAAATCATTTCGAAAACCATTTAAAATCACACCTCAAAAACACTTCAAAAACGTTGTAATTAGAATGGCACAAAAACTACAAATCAAAACTATACTCAAAAGCACAGCATCATTAGCTCTTCTATCAAGCCTAGGAAGCCACACCATGGGAGTGTTTGAGTTCTCGAGCATTATGCTCAACCCACGACTACAACTGAAGGAAAAACATCCAAAACACACCCAAAACACACCCAAAACTCTAAGTCTAGCTGCCCAAAGTGTAAGACAACTACTAGTTTGTGTCTCACATGGACCACAACAAGCTCAGTGCCAAACACCCAAATAGTGCTAATGAATACAATATTCAATGCACCACACCAAAACCCAACCAACACATAGTCCTAGGGTTAAATATAAACCCTAATGTCTATCTAAACCATTAAGGGGAAAGGCTTAGTATTTCTAAGTCATATAGTCTTTTATTCTACACACCACATCAAGTGACCTTGCTAATTTAATTTAGGTAATCTCTAAACAATCTCTAATGGTTACACTAATCATTTATGCCCATTATTTCCTACAAGGTTAATATACACAAACATGAGAGACTGGGGTGCAATTTCCCAAATAAACACTCCTCCAAGTGTTGAACGTAGGGAAGCCTACGTTCAACGTTGAATGTAGCCCATCCTAGTCCCTAATCCTCAACTAAGATCTACCCTAAACTAATCCACACTCTAATTATTTTATTTACGGATCAAGGTATGAATAATTATCCTCATTAACACTTCATGCAATCTATTAACAACTCCTAATATCCATTTAAATTTTGTTAATTAAGCATGTAAAATAGCTTGAGGGTGTTAAACACTGGAAGCCTAGTGTTCAACGTTGAACGTAACCAGGGCTGCATTCAACACCTAGAGCTCAAAACAAAAATCCCAATCAACCTAGCATGCATCTTTTCCAATTAGCTAGGGGACAAAAACAAAACAAGGAAACACATATTAATTATAACATGCAACCCTTAATTCAAATCAAACCCTTCTAGAGCATCCACAATTCAAGGTCAGTGGTGCAACCAAAAGGAAAGAAGGAAGAAGAAGGAGAAGAGAACTCATCACTGATGAACCCAACCACTCACCTCATTCTCTCTCTCCCAAGTTCCCACAAACTACCCTGGATCACTGGAGAATGCCCCATACCACCAAGGAATGAAGGAGAGGGAGAAGGGAAGAAATCTTCCCAAGAAAGCCACCTTCATGCACTTATATAGGCAACAGCAAAACTCAGTGTGTTGTACGTGGCCAACCATGCGTCCAATGTTGAATGCATGCATGCACGCGTTTAACAATCTGAGTCGCAAGTGTTGAACATAGCCTTCTAGGTGTCTAACATAAGACGCGCCATACCTTATGTCCAACACCCCAGAATCCTCATTGAACTGACTTATGTGTAGAACGCTAAAGAGGTCGCGTTTAACATTAAACA
This sequence comes from Posidonia australis, assembly GCA_024699735.1. Taxonomy (NCBI): domain Eukaryota; kingdom Viridiplantae; phylum Streptophyta; class Magnoliopsida; order Alismatales; family Posidoniaceae; genus Posidonia; species Posidonia australis. The sequence continues at coordinate 14,268 of JAMKQA010040304.1, forward strand.
TAGGGAACCCAACATTCAACACATCAAAATTCCATATTAAATATCTAGCCAAAATGCTGCCTAGGAAACTAGGTCGTTACAGGAGGTAAATGTTTTAAATATGGCCTTTACGAGCATTACAAGCGTTATTGCAAATTCAGTGATTCTTGTTTTAAATGCCATTCACATAATCACTCAGTCTCCATCTGCATATGTAACACCTAAACATTCATTACCTTGTAATTATTCAGTTTAATGAATTTTATTGTGGACTAATGTTACTGCCACAAGTCCCATTTAGTAATTCAGTGGTTTTGTGTTTTGGCCTCGTTGTTTGGCTTGTTTTGTCTAGTCTTTTGTAGAGGCAATATGCTTGTGCTCTTGTGTGTGGGCATGTTGGTGTGGAGGGGTGGATTGCCTCATGTTGTGGTTGGTTGGTAGTTAGGGAACGTATGGTTGTGCATGTGTATTTGAATTGTTACTGTGCACATGCACAACTACCTCCACCCACACGTATATAAAGGAGGAGAGCAGAGGCTTCCCAAGCACGACTCCTTCCTCCTTGTGACATCTAGCCCTAATTATCCATTTTAACTATAAACCATGTAATTAATTGTAATATTGTATAAATGGTTTATTAATGGATAATCTGTTGTCTCTTGTGTATGTGGTGCTTTGTTGGCTTTCTGTGCACTTGTTTGTGTTGTGGGACCAAGGTGGGGTCTGGTTTGAGGATGCATAGTTGTCTCGGTTTGCATGTCCATCTTTTTCCGTTTCTTTCTTTCCTTTTTTCCTCTCTCCCTCACGAGTTCTCCTCTTTTTCTTCTCCTTTCTTCTTCTTCTCTCCAACTTGTGCCACCACAGATAGAGCCCATGTCTCCTTATCCCCTTCAACCCGAGGGTGATGGGATTGGTGGTCGGCGCAATGCGGGAGGAGGAGGAGATAAAGAGGGAGGAGGAAATGGAGGGGAGGAAGCCAAGAGAGAAAGAGGGAGAGAAAGGGTGGTGCATGAACCGAAGGAGGATAGTTTCGTCTGTGGGGTTCGCCGATGGAAAAAGCTTCGCCAAGGTGCACGGAGGTTTACTGAAGTGCGAGGGAGGTCGCCAGAGTGCCACCTAAGGTATGCGATCCCTCATCCTCTCTTGTTTTACATTCCCTAGCTTAATGTGTTAAATGCATGAAAAATGGGGAAAATGCATGTAAAATCACGAAAAATAGTAGGAAGGATGAGAATGTGATGGATAGCATGAATATGTAGAGATCATGCTAGGATTGTTTGGATTTCATGAGTTTTGGTTGAAAATGGAATGTATGCTACAGTAGTCACGTATGAATTCCATGTCTTTATGATTTTTGTATGGATAGCATGATGAATGGAATGATGAATGGTTTGGGGGTTTTGAAGTGGACTCAAGGGTCTACACCCCATGTTTTATTCGTGTTTTAAGGTATATGTTTGATGGGTCCGCCGAAGGTCCCCATTTCTGGCGAATGTTTGGGTCGTAAGCAGGAGAAGTGTACAAGGCACGGGAGTTTCAGCATGACTGGTTTCGATAGACCAAAAACACTCAGTCAACCGAAACAGAGGGCTTCGGTGTATCGAAACGATTCGGTATACTGAACTAGAGATTTTCGGTATATCGAACTTGATTTTGGTCTACCGATTTTATCCCCTGGCCCATATGAATAAATATGTATGGAAAATGGAAATAAATGATTTTAAAGGGATAATGAGTATGTGTTAATGAGGTTTTCCCCATGTAAATGTCATGGAGGAATATGGAATCCAAATAAGTGAATTTGGAAATGTTTTTGGGTTTGAAACCCTACAAATGAATAAAAGTGATTAAATGTGTGGTTTAGTGTGATTTTTGGGCATGAGACCCAATTTGTAGTTTTAAATGCATGGTTTTGGAATGATTTAGAGATGGGACCCCAGTAGAAGGTCATGTGTTGCACGGAAAAGATTCCTACAACGAAAGGATAAGATGAAAGTGGTTTTGAAAGGAAAATTCAAGAGTTTTGAAAATGAAATGATAATATTGTGTTGTGGAACCACAAGGGGTTGGTGTTGACAATGTAGTAGGAGAATGATATTCCAAAGAAACCAATTGTTAGACACGACTGTGGTTGCTATTGTGGGACCACGTGGGGTTGGTGTCTGCAAATTGATAAGAAATCAATTGTTAGATGGACCGTGGTCACCAAGCTTGAGACAGTGTAGGCTGAGCCTGTATGAACCAGGTGTTCGGGTCACCGATGGGGTGTCAAAAAAAGTATGCATCCCCGTGCATACAAAAAATATGGAATTAAGGTTGGTGGGCCAGGGTGGTATCCTCCCGCACGGGGAACTTCATCGTGGCTGTGTAGGGAGGTAGAGGAAATGGTGTCCTCAACTACTACTTGTGTGCTTGGTTACTCCTGATCAAGGTAACATCAATAAGAAAAGTGGAAACTAATAAAATAAGTGTGTGGATTTATGAAAATGAAAAGATGTGGCACTACTAGAAAAATCAGATTTTGCGAGGACTTATATCGAGCACATTGCGAGAACATGTCCTCACAATATATTAGCGAGGAAAAATAACGAGGACAAAGCGAGGAACCTTATTTAGCAAGGACTTAACGAGGACATGTCCTCGCTATATGTCCTCGCAATAGTACCCTAAAATTAAAAACACTCGAAACAACTCTTACGTGCTCTCGACTTCCAGCTGCAGGGAAACGCCCTCTTTCTCAGCCACTGCCCTCTCGTCTCTTCACTCTCCTCTCCTCTCTTCCTCCTCCGACGACAACAATTTTAGGTGACCATCGGTCCTCCGGTGATCCAACGCTGCCTTTTCTTTCCATCCTCCAACGACCCTTGTTCACCTCTGACTTTCGACAGCATTGCTCGTTCTTCACCCAAAACCACCCATTTTTGTCGCCCAAAACCTCCCATTTCCGCCGCCCATGGCCGCGCACCCGACCCACTCCTTCCTCCATCCCAAACCCCAACTTCGAACCCTCACCACCACCTCCGCCGCCCCCTCTCGGCCCTGCCCCCAGCATGGGCCCCCGTGCCCCCACAACCACTCCACACCTTCCTCCTACATTGTCAGCTGGAAGGAACACCCCCCCCCCCCCCCCCCCTCCCACATCACCGACGTCTTCCTTTCCCACATCACCGACGTCCACACCCTCTCCTGTGGCCTCGACCCCTCCCACGGCCTCCTCCACACCACCCGCTTCATCACCGTCGATTTGTACCCAATAGATGTTTTTTTTTGCTCCTGAGGTCTTGATTTGTGGAGATCTGGTGTTTGCCTTGTTGTTGTTGTTGTTTTGTTATTGTTTTGGAGTTATTTTTTATGTAGAGCATGAATTAAAGTTCTTGGTAATGATATGTAATTTTCACACACTTGACACTCCTCAGTTGTGTTGTTTTCTCGTTGTCCAAAGTATTTTTGGACATGGTTTTTTTTCCTTTTACTGCTACAATAAAATTGAGAGGGTTATTTTCAAACTTCGTGAGATACTTTGGTAGGAATTGCTTCAGTTCTATATTTTCTGGTAGTCCTATTGCTAGACAGTGAATCCATTAAGTACTTTGTAGGATTTATTATGCATGGATTATTGGTTTGGAAGTTTCAGGAGACTTCCTATTGCGATTATGTGGTATAAAAAGTTCTTTTCTGGTAAATTACCACTTTAACATTTCTGTGAAAGTTTTGAGTTGAAATGCATCATGATAGTTCACTACCTTTCTAATGCATAAATGAGCACATGTATCTCAGATTGGATACAGCATTTTCATGATGACAGTCAGTTTTCTCTTCTTGCTTTGTAGAGCTAATTCCAGAAGTCAGAACCCTTTAATAGGTCTGTACCTGAAACCGTCCTACATTATTTTTTTAAAAATTTGCATACGTCATGAATCTTGTTAGCTGTGGCAACTATAAAGTGAAAATTTAAAAGAACTAGTTACCTACAATTATAAAATTTTATCCATCAACATTCTTGCTATATATGCTATAGCTACTAGCTCATTTATCATCTGCAGTTGTTTTTCTTTTTCAATATTTTCCACTTTCTTACAAATGCTAGGCTTTCCATTGCCAGACTCTATCAACGTGAGACCAATTTTTTGTGGCAACTTTGAATATGATGGCGCGGCAATCAGGCCTAGAGAGACTTTTTGGCAAGTATGGGAAGGTGCATAGGGTAGATATGAAATCAGTACTACTATTTTGTTTTTCCCTTTCTGATACATATATAGTATATTCTCTGTGCCTGAGTATGATAATCGCTGTTTATATCTATGTATTATTGTAACATTAGGGCCTGATTATCCATTTTTTTTATAATAAACCATGTATTAATTGTAATATTGTGTTTAATGGTTTATTAATGGATAATCTGTTGTTTCTTGGTTGTGTGTGGTTGTGGGTGGTTTTCTATGCATCTGGTTGTGATTTTGGACCTATTTGGAGTCCGGTTGGAGGATGCACAGCGGTCTCGGTTTGCGTGCCATTCTTTTCTCTTTTCTTTTCTTCCTCTTTTTCCTTCTTTTCCGCGAGCCCTAACTTCCGCCATCTTTCCCCTGTCTTCTTCTTCTTCCTCTTCTCCCTCCCGTGCCACCACCGACGGAGGCCCGTGCCT
>JAMKQA010040305.1:0-12812 GCA_024699735.1 Posidonia australis
TGGTGCGCCAACTTGGTGCGCCACATTGGTGCGCCACCTTGGTGCGCCACCTTGGTGCGCCAGCCCTGCTCACAAATTGCTGAACTCTGGCTTGCTAACGGGTTTGGGGTCTGGTTTTATGGGCTGATCACATCCAAAGCAACATAGGAACTCTCATTCCTGGGTCACCTCAAAATTGGGGTGTCTACACCTACCATAATCTCCAAGGAACTAGAAGGCCATTTCATTAGACAATTCAATAAACCTATCATGACCTGCCCTTCCCTGAATTAGGATACTTTAATTCCAAACAAAATTCAGAACCCCTTGGATTTGGAACGAGCTTTTACCTTGGAAGAAATACACAACAACCTTAGGCTTTTACCTGGAGACAAGGCCCCTGGACCTGATGGCTTCTCAATATTCTTCTTCCAACAATTCTGGGAAATCCTCAAGTTAGATATCCTTGAAATTTTTAATTACATGAATTCTACCACAGATACAGATTTTCTGCAACCTATCAACCAAACTTTTATTGCCTTAATCCCTAACTTGGAAGGGGCTCAGTGCATTAAAGACTTTAGACCTATTAGTCTGGTAAACAGTTTATATAAAATCATTACAAAAACATTAGCTTCCACGCTCTCCCCTATCCTAGATAACCTCATTGATAATTCTCAATGTGCTTTTATTCCTTGGAGATATATAGGAGACTTCTTCCTGGTAGCCCAAGAAACATTACACTTCATGAAGTTGACAGGTACTCCTAGGTATCTCTTAAAATTAGATTTTGAGAAGGCTTTTGACAATGTCAATTGGGACTTCTTATTGGATTCTCTTGCTGGCTTAGGCTGTGGCACCACATGGATTTTCTGGATAAAGATGTGTATTACACATGCTAGGTTTTCCATTTTACTCAATGGCTCCCCTAAAGGTTTTTTCCCATCTACTAATGGTTTGAGGCAAGGTGATCCATTGTCACCTCTCTTATTCATCATTGTTACACACATTCTCAATAGAATGCTCTCTCTTGCTGTAGACTCTAGGCTGATAACAGGAATCCAAATCCCACATGGGGGCCCCAATATAGTGAACATCCAGTATGCTGATGACACCATCGTTTTTCTGGCTGCAAGTGAGAAAAACATAATTAATATTAAGAGAATTTTATGTTGTTTCCAGTATTGCTCAGGTTTGAAAATTAACTTCCACAAGTCTTCCCTCACTGGAATAGGTGTATCAAATGAATTAATCAAAAGATCAGCTCAAATACTTGGCTGCAACACTTCTCTTCTGCCTATAACATACCTAGGACTTTCCTTGCATTTTAGGAAAGCCACCTTCAATGACTGGACTCCAGTGATTGACAAAGTTTCTAAAAAATTGTCTCTTTGGAAGGCAAAACATCTATCTCTTGGTGGAAGATTAACTTTGGTTAACTCTGTCCTTTCAGCCATCCCCACCTACTTTCTATCCATTTTACATCTCCCTAAAGGGGTTGAGGTTGCCATTGACAAACTTAGATCCAAATTTCTTTGGAAATCCAATGCTTCCACTTCCTCTTTTGGTCATCTGGCCCGTTGGGGTCTGCTTTGCAGATCTAAACAACAAAATGGCTGGGGAATTATCAACATCAAAAATTTTAATTTGGCCCTCAAATCCAAGCTACTTTGGCAACTACTCTCCAATACTTGTTCTCTGAAATGGAAAGAAATAATAAAAGCAAGGTATTTCTCAAGGAATTGGCCAGGGACTCTTCTAAATTCATTCTCAGGTAGATCTTCTCCATTATGGTAGGAATTGAAAGCATGCTTTAACTTGGTTAATTGCTGTGCTGACTCTCTGGTTCAGAATGGTTCCAGCACTATTTTCTGGGAAAGCAAATGGTGGAATGGGGTAAAACTTAAACACTATCTTCCAGATCTTTTTCCATTGGCCACATACAAAAAAGCCTCACTTGTTAAAACAATCGAGATATTTAGGGTAGAATTTGACAGCCTATTTGCTGTCCCACTGACCCCAGCCAACACTGGATTCATCCAGGACCAGGCTGATCTTCTGGCAGATATTCTATCTAACCTTACCTTACTTCCTCAAGATGACATTTTACAATGGAATTCTTCAAACAATTTTTTTTCAGTGAAATCATGTTATAACTTTGTCAATGATGGAGGCCTTCACTTTCAGCACTATGAAGCAATCTGGTGCAGTTGGGCTCCTATCAAAATAAAAACCTTCTCTTGGCTGGTACTAAATGACAAAATCTTGACTAAGACCAATCTTGTCAAAAGGGGTTGGGCTGGTCCTAATTTGTGCATCTTTTGCAACGCACATATAGAAACAGTCACACACTTATTCATACATTGGCCTTTTACTATTTTCATTTGGCACGCATTCATTCAGAGAACTCTTTACCCTGCTATATTTTCCATTGCTGATTTGCTTATAGTTCCTCTGCTATTCAAACTGGATTTGTCTAATACTGGCTGCAGTACTTTGATTCAAGCCATTTTCTGGATTATTTGGAAGGAAAGGAATAATCGCATTTTTAGAGGGCATTTCAAAGACCCTAAATTATGTATACATGACATCTCTTCTCTTATTCATGGTTGGATAGATGCATTGGCCACAGGTTTTGACAAAACAGAAGCTCTCTACTCCATCACCTCTTTCCAGCAGTCTTGTGACACTGATCCTACGACCACTGGCCTATTCTCCAGTAGGACTGTCGACCCCAGTCTGGCTCTGCCCTAGGGGATGATCATCTGATTTTTGATTAACTTCCTGCTAGTCTTTTGATCCTAGATAATTTTGCAAACACTACTTATTTGATGGCCTGTGTTGGCTGATATAATTTTTGGTCTATATGTATTCCAGTTGCGACATACTTTTCAACAACAATTCTGTATTATTTTGATCTCCCAGGGAGTTTTTTGCCCTTGGGAATTATATATATAGTTTGCCGTTAACAAAAACTTAATCGCAACAACCCAATTACAATAGCAAAGCTCTATGGTGTCCAACAGGTGGATTTTAAAAGAATCTCTGCTTAACATGTTAGATCTTTTGTCCCACAAGTTCTTTTGTCCAATTTGTTTACTTCTGTTCAGTTTGTTTTCCTTTGCCTTTCACCTACTGGAATTAATTAAATTGCCCAAATGACCAATGCCATTAATAAAATCCAATATCTGTTATCTTTACGTTGGATTGGGATCAATGTCATAATGACGATGGGAACAAAGTAGAGCCCGGAAGACATCCAACCATGTTGGTCACGTCTACTAAAAGCTTTTGTCAGTTCATTGATTTAACATCATCACGTATGAACGTTTCTTGGGATATCATTCTGGACGATGCATGTTCAGGCAGTACAATAAAACAGATGATGCCTTTGTTGGGCCAGATCCTCCTCACCTCCAAATTTTAGGCCCATTGCGTGCCACAACTATTTGTAATAGTTGGAGGGGTCATCTTACAATTTGCTTATTAATCTTTTGGTTATGGGTTAAGGATTTTGTTTTTTGAAGAGGGTACTGGAGACTGGAGATGGTTCTTCTCCTAGTGTAGAAGGCGAGAGACCCCTTAATGTGCATCAGAGAATCGGAGATTTTTTTGGGAAAAATCTGGAGGGCTCGATTTCTCCACTCAGCCTTCGCTGCATGGAGTGGAAGAGGTGACAGGCGTGCGCGGAGTAGATGCGACAAGCGCGGAGCAGCGGCGTTCGTGGGGTGCACGAACTACACGGAGTGCGCGAAGGTGCAGGACGCGTGGAAGGTGCGGCTGCTCGTCCTTTTTCTGTGACAGTGGGTGTTGTTTGAAGGAAGAGATGTGGACGTGGGCTGTGAGGTGAAGAGGTATTGATCTTGATATAGGAGGAAGCTTTCCAGTTCGAGATATTTTCACCATTGCAGTTACATTGTTTTGCCTTTTCTACACATCCATCTGTTTATTTTGATAACCGTTGCCATTGAAAAGCCCTTTGTAAAGGTGCATGCCTCAAGTTTGATAACTTGAGAAGAACATTTGTAAATACCCATTAAAAAAAGTAGAGTGTCGGTTTTCCTTGACTGAGAGGGTTTCATGGTTTTTCTTCCTTAAAATACCTTGTGTGCTTGCCTGTGGTTGTGATTGGTTTTCATTTATCGCTTCACAATTGCATTAATTTGTACACTGTTAGGTCCCTTTTCCCCAACAAGTGGCGCCCACCGTGGGGCAAGGGCTTAACTCGTGAAGGAACAATAGTTGACACTTGAGGTTGAGATCCTTGTGGAGAAATGGAGGCCAACACGAGCAGGATGATTTCGTTAAATGGCACGAATTATCAGGCATGGAAGGAGAAGATGGAAGATCTTCTTTATGTCAAAGAATATTACAAGCCTGTCTTCAATGAAAATAAGCCAGAAGATAAATCTGAGAATGAATAGAGGATTCTTCATCGTCAAACTTGCGGCTTCATGCGACAGTGGGTAGATGACAATGTATTGAACCACATTAGTGAGGAAACAAATGCCAGTTCCTTGAGGAAGAAGTTAGATGAGTTATATGCTCGGAAAGAAGGCACTAACAAGATGTTTCTCATCAAACAGTTGATGCACTTAAGATATCGAGATGGTACTCTTGTAACTGATCATGTGAATACCTTTCAAGGGATTATAAATCAGTTTTGCTCGATGGGCATCACATTTGATGATGAAGTGAGAGCCTTATTGCTTCTGGGCTCCTTACCAAACACATGGGAAACCTTGAAGGTAACTCTTTGCAACTCAGCACCTAATGGAAATGTCACCTGGGATTATGTGAAGACTAGGGTAATAAATGAAGAGTCCAGAAGGATTGCAGATGGCTCCTCCCCCCATTCTGATGTACTCATTGCAGAATCAAGGGGGAGAAGTAAGAGCAGAGACACTAGAGGTTTTGAAAAGGGGAGAAGCAAATCAAGAGGCAAGTATGCAAATGTTGAGTTCCATCATTGCCACAAGAAGGGTCACATCAACAGATTTTGTCGGAAGCTAAAGAAGGAAAACAAAGAGAAGGCGAAGAAGCCATTACAACAAGACAGTGATAGTGAAGGCATTGCTACAGCAGTTGAAGAATTACTTGTTGTTTGTGATGATTCAGTAAATCTTATAGGTGATGATGAAACAACATGGGTGTCAGATAGTGGTGCTACTAATCATGCTACATCTCGGAGAGACCTTTTCACTTCCTACTCTTCAGGTGATTTTGGGATAGTGAAGATGGGCGACAATGGCAGAGCCAAAATTGTTGGAAAGGGAGATGTGCACTTGGAGACTTCAAATGGCACAAAGCTGACACTCAAATCAGTAAGACATGTTGAGGGTTTGAGACTCAACATTATCTCAATAGGGAAACTTGATGATGAAGGTTATTTGAGCCATTTTGGAGGAGGACAGTACAAGCTCACAAAGGGAAGTATGATTGTTGCAAAAGGTAAAAGATTATCTTATCTTTATTACATTCATACAAAACTTTCTAGCACTTCTATTAATGCTTTAGAAAGTGAAGATTCAAGTGTGTTATGGCACAAGAGGCTTGGGCACATGAGTGAGAAGGGGATGGCAACACTTTTGAAGAAGAAACTTCTCTCAAAGTTAGAGGGTGTGCAATTGAAACATTGTGCAGATTGTTTGGTAGGGAAGCAACACAGAATTGCCTTCAAAAGTCAATCCTTCTCGAAGAAATCAGAGATGTTAGAACTGATCCACTCTGATGTATGTGGACCACTGAAAGTGATGACACATGGTGGAGCTAGGTACTTTGTTACTTTCATTGATGACTTCTCCAAGAAAATTTGGGCTTTTCTCTTAAAGTCCAAAGATCAAGTGCTTGGTAAGTTGAAAGACTTTCAGGTTTCAGTGGAAAGAGAAACAGGCAGAAAATTGAAGTGTATCAGAACAGATAATGGAGGAGAGTACAGTGGACCTTTTGATGCTTATTGCAAGGAGTAAGGGATAAAGCATCAAAAGACTCCTCTAAAGACACCACAGCTAAATGGAGTTGCAGAAAGATTCAACAGAACATTGGTTGAAAAGATGAGATGTTTGCTTTTTCAAGTAAAACTACCGAGGTCCTTTTGGGGTGAGGCTTTAATGACTTTTGTTTATCTTGTAAATCTTTCACCATGTTACTTCTTGCAGGGAGATGTCCCAAATAAGGTTTGGTATGACAAAGATGTATCCCATGAGCATTTGAAGGTGTTTGGATGCAAGGCTTTTGTTCATGTTTCTCAAGATGAGAGAACAAAACTTGATGCAAAGACACGACAGTGTGTTTTTCTTGACTATGGACAGGATGAATTTGGTTACAAATTGTATGATCCGGTAGCTAAGAAGGTGATCAGAAGCCGTGATGTTGTGTTTGTGGAAGACTAAACCATTGAAGACATTGATAAAGTGCAAGGAAAGGCAACTCAATAACAATAGGAAGACTTGGTTGATCTAAATCCAAATACTACAGTTCCAACTCAACAAGACGTTGAAGTTGAAGATCATGATTTTAACACAAGTGGACAGGATGCTCCTCAGGTTATGGATGATGATGCAAATGGTCATAACCAGGTGCCACCAGTGCAAGACAATACACCAGCTATTCCACTTAGAAGATCAGTTAGAGACAAGGTACCTTCTACCAGATATCCTTTAAATGAGTTTGTGGTGTTCCTATCTGATGGTGCAGAATCAGAGTGCTATGCAGATGCAGTGGAGGATGACAAAGCGAAGGAGTGGATGGAAGCCATGCAAAATGAGATGAGTTCTTTGCATGAGAGTCATACTTATGAGTTGGTGAAGTTGCCTCAAGGCAAGAAAACACTCAAGAACAAATGGATTTATAGAACCAAGGAACAATAGCACACACCACATCCAACATATAAGGCAAGATTTGTGGTAAAAGGTTTCACTCAAAGGAAAGGAATTGACTTTGATAAAATATTCTCTCTAGTAGTGAAAATGACTTCTATCAAAATGGTTCTTGCTTTGGCAGCAAGTCTTGATTTGGAGATAGAACAGATGGATGTGAAGACCGCCTTTCTTCATGGAGACTTGGAGGAAGAAATCTACATGGAGCAACCAGAGGGGTTTGTTGAGCAAGGCAAAGAAGACTTGATGTGCATATTGAAGAAAAGTCTCTATGGCCTAAAACAAGCTCCAAGACAATGGTATTTAAAGTTTGACTCTGTTATGGGGGAGCATGGCTACAAGAAGTGTAGCACTAATCATTGTGTTTTCGTCAAGAGGTTTTCTTCTGATGATTTTATTTTCTTGTTTCTCTATGTTGATGATATACTAATTTTTGGCAAGAATATGTCTAGAATTGCAGAGTTAAAGAAGGTGCTGCACCACTCTTTTGCCATGAAAGACTTGGGACCTACTTGAAAGATCCTTGGAATTGAGATTGAAAGAGACAGAAATTCCAAGAAGCTATTCCTGTCACAGAACAGGTACATTGAGAAAGTTCTCAAAAGATTTGGTATGGATGATGCAGATTCTTTCAGTTGTCCTCTTACAGCTCGCCTCAGGTTAAGCAAGAAGCAGTTTCCTACTACAGAAGAGAAGAGAAGGGAAATGGAAAAGATTCCATATGCCTCTGCTGTGGGGAGTCTCATGTATGCTATGATATGTACAAGGCTCAATATTGCCCATGCAGTTAGTGCAGTGAGCAGGTTTCTGTCAAATCCTGGAAAACAGCATTGGGAAGCAATACAATGGATTATGAGGGGGAGCTATTTCATGGTAGTCTAGATTGCAGAAATGCATTGCGTTATCCACTACAGAAGCTGAATTTATTGCAGCTACAGAAGCTTGCAAAGAAATGTTATGGTTGAAGAGAATGCTTGGGGAACTTGGGATTGTGCAAGACAAATTTGTATTGTTAGGTGACAATCAAAGTGCTATCTACTTAAGAAAGAATTTATCTTTTCACTCCAGGTCAAAGCATATCAAGGTTCGACATGATTGGATTCAAGATGTTATAAACACAAAGGAGCTCGAGTTCAAAAAGGTTCATACAGATGATATTGGTGCTGATATGCTTATCAAGATGGTTTCAAGAGACAAGCTAAGCATTTGTGCTCAGATTGCCGGCCTAGTGGATTCATCCATGTAGGTGGGAGGAGGGGGAGATTGTTGGGCCAGATCCTCCTCACCTCCAAATTTTAGGCCCATTGTGTGCCACAAGTATTTGTAATAGTTGGAGGGGGCACCTTGCAATTTGCCTATTAATCTTTTAGTTATGGGTTAAGGGTTTTGTTTTTTGAAGAGGGTACTGGAGACAGGAGACGGTTCTTCTCCTAGTGTAGAAGGTGAGAGACCCCTGTGCATCAGAGAACCGGAGATTTGTTTGGGAAAAATCTGGAGGGCTCGATTTCTCCACTCAGCCTTCACTGCGCGAAGTGGAAGAGGCAACGGGCATGCGCGGAGCAGATGCGACGGGCCCGGAGCAGCAGCGTGCATGAACTACGCAGAGGTGAGGGACGCCCAGAAGGTGCGACTGCTTGTCCTTTTTTTGTGACAATGGGTGTTGTTTGAAGGAAGAGATGTGGACGTGGGCTGTGAGGTGAAGAGGTGTTGATCTTGATGTAGGAGGAAGCTTTCCAGTTCAAGATATTTTCACCATTGCAGTTTCATTGTTTTGCCTTTTCTACACATCCATCTGTTTATTTTGATAACCGTTGCCATTGAAAAGCCCTTTGTAAAGGTGCATGTCTCAAGTTTGATAACTTGAGAAGAACATTTGTAATCCCCATTAAAAAAAGCAGAGTGTCGGTTTGCCTAGACTGAGAGGGTCTTGTGGTTTTTCTTCCTTAAAATACCTTGTGTGCTTGCCTGTGGTTGTGATTGGTTTTCATTTATCGCTTCACGATTGCATTAATTTGTGCACTGTTAGGTCCCTTTTTCCCAACAGCCTGAGCATCCGGGATCACAACGTGGTTACTAAAATTAAAGAATTTTACTCACATTTCTTTGACCTGAAACAACCTTGTCTTTGTATACTTCTTGGGTTGTATAAGATTTGGATGCTTGAGCTAGTGGAGGAATCGTTTGTACTCCTCATCGGTAGGTAAAGTTGTTTCCCTAATTTAAGAATTTTTCTCTCTTTTCTTTATTTTCCTTTGTTTTTTACTTATTTCAACACTTATTTTGATACTTGTTCAACTTTTCAATTAAATTAAAATTTCTCTCTACACACACTTATTCATTTTAAAAAGAAAATCACTTCTAAACAGAATAGTAATACTATAGAAATATTAATACTATTTTCTATTTATTTGTAGTATTCTTATTCTACATGCGAAGAAAGACTTAGTATTTATCACTCTTGTGGTATTTTATTGTTAGTTCTATGTTGAAACTTGGGATCTATTTTCACTTCTGTAAAAGATTGAGCATTAGTTTGTCTTTATGTAATAATCTCAGGCTCTGCGACTATCACATGTTTGTCTCCCTTTCACTAGAAAAGATAATTACACTGTCTCTGCTTGGTTGCTCCGTTTTGTAATCATCCACCGACTGATAGACTACACACCCTTGTTCGGTATGAAGAGCAGAAGTAATAGGTAGGAGGAGCAACAAAATGTTGTAAAAAAAAGTTGATAGCCTAAACGTTTATCCCCAGAAAGGCATGCACTTAGTGAAATGGACATCACTGTGTAGAGACAAAAAACAGAGAGGCTGGGGGATCATCAACTTAAGGAACTTTAGCCTAGCCTTGAAAACTAAGTTATTATGGCAGCTTATATCTGAGAGACATCACATGAAATAGAAAGAACTTGTTAAGGTGAGGTATCTTAATACCACCTGGCCAGGTGCTTTACTTAACTCCTCAATAAATAAAGGTTCTCCTCTATGGCAAATCCTGAAATCTTGTTTTGACATTCTCAATTGTTTCTCTTTCTCCCAGATTCATAACGGTATGTGTGGCCGTGCCCGACCCGGAGGAAGGGGGAAAGGGAACCACAGCCATGCCAAGATGGCGAAAGCGCAAGGATAGGATAAAAGAAAAAGGAAAGAAAAAGGAGTCGCCACCTAGTCTTTCAGGGAAAGACGAGGAAAACCACAAAAGGATGAATGCATGGGATGCAGATGGAAAGACTGGATGTCTGCTAACCAGAGGATGGGTAAGGATTCCTATTACGCACGAGGAAAGTGTTAGGCACCCTCGTACGCCCAAGAAACTCGGTCCTTCTAGTCCAAATGCTTGCTAAAGGTTTGATGAATGTTTGCTAAACCTGGATTATGCTTTAATCATGCTAATATGAATGGCATGGCAAGACTAAATTGAAAGAGCGAGATGCATGCTCAAAAATTGGCATAGGGGCAATTTGGTCATTTTCCCTATCCAGTGCTTTCATGGGAGTGATGCATAGATTAAGTTATGTCAAAATGAATGCTAAATGTCTGAACAATGTCATTTGCAAAAACCGGGAGAAGAAAAATCATTAAAAAGATGTAAATGCAATAAATGACAATCACTAGGGTTAAAACGCAAAATTCGCGATAAGAACGAGAAAATATATGAAAAACAGGTTCATGATCCTTATTCTGACATGCAAATGACGGGTCCAGTGTTAATGTGGCACAAGGTTGCAAAACTTGCACTTGGATAATCTCCTGAAAAGTCAGGGACTAAAGTGCAAAATTCACACTTATGCGCAAAGGTAGTCAAAATGTGGGGCAAAAGATCAAATCTCCGTGAAAATATGATTTGCAAGTGGATTCTGTGATTAAATGCAAAACAAGGGCGAAAATACTCCCAAAATGTGATAGAAAACATTTAAAAACCCTAAATGATAGATTTAGAAATAATCCAAGGGTCAAAATGTAAATTTCATATTCAAAAATACTTTAATGGAGATTCAGGGGCTTAAATGCAAAAATCTAGGGTCTGATTGTGACAAAACTGAGCTTTTATGTGGGCCAGGGTAATCATGCAATTTATTAGGGTTAAAAATGCAAAATTTACAGTGGAAGCTCATTTTTACATTTTTGAAGGGCTTAATGCAAAAAATCTGGACTTAAGTGTAAAGAAAATCTGATTTTATGATGGTCAGTGTGTTTTTTAAATATTTTAAGGTTCAGAATGCAATTTTATAAGGAAAAACTCATTTTAAAATATTTCAGGGATTAAATGCAAATAACCAGGACTTAAATGTGAAGAAAGTAAATAAAACAGGGATTTATGGGTCTAAATGCAAATAAACATTCATGAATTTGCTTGGAATAAAAAAAAGAAATCTTCAGGGGATATATGCAAAATTCACAGCAAAAATAAAAGGAATAAAAAACATTAAGTAAAATTATAGGGACAGAATTGTAAAACTAAGGACCTAAAAATAAAAGAAGGACCAAATCGTAAAAACCTAAGGACCTAAAAATAATAAAACAAAATTAAAAGGACTGGGCTCAAATCCAAAATCCTTCGAAGATCATCGGAGGATCACCGGCGCTCTTCCGCCGACGATTTCTTCGGCGAGATCCAGGAGGCGGTCCGGCGACGTGGGGCGATGCGCAGCGGCTGGAAAAGCTCCGTGGGAGCACGGTGACGACCCCTGGCGTGTTGGAAGGGGCTGGGGAGGCTTGAGGTCCTCCCCCTACCTCGCGCTCCGGCGAGGTCCTCTGTCGGTGATGAAGGAGACGACGACGAGGCGCAGCGGCGCTCCGACGTCTGGAGCGACTCGGAGACACATGGTGGACCTTTGGAGCCACACGAGGGATCCTCCAGTGGCTTCGACGAGGGCTGGGGTGATCCCAGTGGCTCCTCTCATCCCCTGCGTCGGTGGTGAGGTTGGGGCGAACTGTCGGAGTACCTCGGTGGTCCAGACGGTTGGGGAGCGACGCGGCTAGCTTCGTGGAAGCGCTGTGGAGGTCCCTGGATCGAAAGCGCGACGCAGGGAATCCCAGTGATTCCCTGTGCTCCTCGACGACGATTGGCGGTAGCAGCTGGGTTGGCGTCGACGGCGGAGGCCTCCCGGAGCGAGGTGGGTCCAGAGAGAAAGGTGAGGGGGAGGAGAAACTAGAAGAGGGGAGAGAGATCGGAGGACAGGAGAGGTGGCCCAAAGAGGGCCTTCTCTAAGGTCTTAGCCGTAGAGCCCCGCCGGTGGTGGTGAACCCACCACCGGAAGCGTTGTGACGGCAGGTAGGAGGCACCGCTCCACCGTGGCGCACTCCTGAGGTCTAGAGGGTGCTAAGGGTGATGCTCTGAAATGAAATGGAGGAGGAAGAGGGGTACTTGGTGGGTGCAGTGTCCCTCCCGGCGATCTTCGGTGGTAGACGGCGTTCCTCCAGCGATGGCTCTGGTGGCTCTGGCTGCGAGTAGGGGAGGCTTGGGCTTTGGCTCAAGGGTTGCACTGGATGGGCAAAGGGTCAGGCTCTCGTTTTTGGAGGGGAGGCTCTGGCTCAAGTTTTTTTTTTTCTGTCGGCGATGGAAGAGTTTTGAACTTCGACGGGAGCTCCCTCCACCGTGGATCCTCTTCTGGGGTCACCTCTGCCGTCCGATCCGACGCACTCCCACGAGGGCAAGTTCGAAGATCGCGGCGTCAAGGATTGGGCACCGGAGATGGGGGGATTGGACGTTGGAGATGGCGCCGGAGATCACGGGTCGCCGGCGGTGAGCTCACCGGAATTTTTTTTGCATTTTATAAAGTTTTCTAGTTTAAGGAATTTTGGGCCTATTGGGCTTGATTTTGTGATTTTTATTTGGATTTTTGTTTTGATTTTATTTTTGGAATTTGTTGGACTTTTTAGGGTTTTAATTTTAAGATTTTAATGGCGTTTCATGGGTTTAATTTAATTTCTTAATTTTGTGATTTAAGGTTT
>JAMKQA010040306.1:0-11941 GCA_024699735.1 Posidonia australis
ACTAGATTGAAGAAGGCAATAGATTCTTCTTTTGAGGACAATGAAATACCAATGTTCTTACAAAATGATTGAAAATGGTCATAGGAGTCCCATCTCAAGGATCCACTTGGTTAATCTCAGAGTTACCAGGAAAAATCATATTGCAAGCATTTAAATCAAGGGAAATATTAAAGGCAGAACTATGACTGTAATCATTATCATATTCAAAAAATGTATGAAGGGCATTACCTGGTGCATGCACAGGTGTAGGAGGCCTTGAGGAAGTCTTTTCTGAGGTGGTAGCACCCAAGTCCTCTTGGTCCAGATAATCATAGATTGCCATAAATTTTTTGAATTTAGCCAGAGAAAGATTTCTGGCCTTAATCTTTGTTTCCACCTAGGTGGAAGCAGCATTGGGGTTGTCAGCAGTTGTACTTTGAGGGGGAGGGATAGGGGTACTAACCAGGGAAGTGGGAGTTGCTAATGTAGTTCCAGGAGCAGAAGGGGTGGGAAGAATCCCCGTAGAGAAATAAGTAGAAGGCTGAGGGGGAGGGGGGGTGTGAAAGCAGATCTCATCCATACATTTTTCCCAGATTTGTGTTGAGTTTTGGGAGCAGAGGGATTCTTTCCACTATTTGAACCTCGCCAACCTTTGTTGCTTTTGAAGGGCATCCTAATAGGTTGCAGGTTCCTAGAAGAGGAGGGCTGAGATGTTTGCTTGGGCCATGCCGGGAAGGACTTTTGTGAGGGGGAAGTGGGGCATAGATCCCAACTAAGCTTGTATTTAATCGGGTAAACTGTTTTCCCATATGAAAAAAATCTGACATCTAGGATTTCCTTACCAGGAAATAACTTGATCCTTACCCTGGAAAAACCCAAAAATTTGACTCTGTCTAGGGATAGATCTACTTCCAACAAGTCTGAAAAATCAGAAACCAGTCTATGAAATACTTCTGTGCACCATAGGTGATGGGGGATTCCTTCCAACCGAATCCAGGTCTCCTCCTCCTTCAAGGAGAGGACAGCATTGGAACTAGGCGTCCAATGAACAAACGAGGCTGAGAGAGATTGGAGGGAGGAACCAAAGTGGCTTAATATATCATTTTTGATCTTAATAGACGGAAATTTTAATAAAAATTTCCCAGGAGAGAAGTCTGAAACCTCTACTTTGACATGTAGAGGCCAGTTATTAAGGATGTGCTGTGAAAGGGTATCGGAAGAGAGGAGAGAGGAGTGATCAGTGACAATAGCACAGTGAGAATAATGTATCGTGAGGTCACAGGAGGCATCAGAGGGGTAGATAGTAATGGGGTTTTAAGGTGAGAAACCAGCCATAGTAGAGTAAGATCTGGGCTCCTGAAAGAAATTACAAATAGCTATAGAATGAGTAGATGCTTTGCATCTATAACAATGACCCATAAATCTACAGTCGCTCTTAACATGACCACGCAAACCACACTAAAAACAAGGTCCATTATCACGACAGAAGCATACCAGCGAGGAAGGCTCTTTTTTCTTCTTCTCCACCAGCGTCCACTCGGGAGAACCAGCCTCAGAGACGTTATCAAATGAGTTCTCAATAGAGGAGAAGGAGAGAAGAGCGGCAAAACGAGAGCCACCACAAAGGTTCTCAGTCTCACCAGAAAAGTGGTCAGAAGAAATCTCTGTCGCAGAGATTTCTGACGAAAAAAACGGCGAAATAATAATATTATTAGGGGAAGAGGGGAAGTTTCCATTCCCGGGCAGAGAAGCCACCTCAGCATTAATGCCAGATAAGACAGGAGAAGAGCAGGGGGCAGAGATATTAAGCACGTCGTCTGACGCGCGAATAAACGGGGGTCCCACCGAATCAACAGGCGGGAAAAAAACATACGAAATATCGTAATTAGTCTTGGAATTACCATAAAAACCCCCCAACATTACATTTATATGTGTTAATCACCTCATTAAAAACAGGGGGAGAATACCGAGAGCACCCCCACACGAAGCCCGAGGCGTCAGAGAAACCTAGCTTCTCTATCACGCAGCTCCTAGAGCCCGGAGCCCTGCACCGACGGCTCACCGGCGGGAAAGAGATCGCCGACGCCAAAGGAGAAAAAACAGGATCTAAACTAACAGATGATAGAAAATCTGAGCGGATTGCTTCAAGGGGTCGAGAAAAAAAAATCCCCAAATCAGATCTTAAAACTAAAATCATACCATCCACAACAATAGTAGTAGGAAATCCATGTGCAGAAGAAGAAAAATGCTCAAATATCACCAAACCATAAGTAGCAAAAATACCCGATCCCAACGAGCAAGATACCACCGAGTACAGCCAGATCGGCGACAAATACTTGCTAAAATACAAACAATCCACAGTAATATCCATTGCAACCATGGAATCGAGTCTTAAACATGAAATAGTGCCGTATTTAATCAACAAAACACCAAATCCAAACGATCGGGGATCATCCAAGGAGGATCTACCCCGACGGGGCCCAGGTGGAGAAGGGGAAGCTTTCCTCCGACCACGGAAGTCAGATCGGAGATCTGGAAGAGAAGAAGAAGAAGAAGCTTTCCTCTTCTGACTTCCCTGAACAGGGACTATCGGAGAAGAAGGGGAGGAAGATATTACCAACCGACGGCGCGCTTTGACGGGCGAGGGGCTCGCAGAGAGAACCTCAACAACCAGTTCAGCCTTGCGTGAGCAGAGGTTATATGGTGGAGGGATAGCGTCGCGGCGATCGGAGGGTTTGCGACGGCCAGTCGCCATAGAGTTAGGGTTTCACAAGGGTTATTCGCACAGAGAGAAATCACACCTTTTTGCGAGAGCTTTTTCGCAATTTTTTCTTCTTGTTCTATGAGATAAGATACCTTCAAATGTTGGTCTCAATGAAGGCTTGTGTTTTTTCATGATTATATTATTCTCTTGATAACTATGTTGATGTCATTTTTGTTTCATGTTATGATGACTATGTTTCTTTTTTAAATGCAGGCATATATCACATTTTCGGTAGAATTTCTTCTGAGCTTGTTTGCATCAAAATATTTCAAATACTTGGATGTTCGGTATGTATCATATCGACAATGGAATTGGAATGAGCAGAACATAGATTTTGATACAATACATATTGTAGGTCGTGGTTTTACACTTTTACTATGGAGGTGGAGAAAGCGATTGAGGTGGTTGTTAAGTGTTTGGATCGTCATCAAGAGGCAGAGATTGGAGAGGTTGAGAAGAAGAAAGTAGGACTGGAAAAGGCTTGGAATCTTGTTGTCATCAAAATGTATGGATCCAGGTAATGATTCCATACAAAGTATTTAGCTGGTGGTTCTTAGACTCGGAAGAACGACCATGTAGTTGTTGACTTGTTGTTTAACAATGGTTAAATTGTACTTCAAATTTGTATACTGTGTGAAGTATACACTTGTGTGCAACTCATTTTTGTGGTTAATGCCTTGATAAGATATAAATTGATTAGTATTTACAAGTTTTTTTAGTCATTTTATTTTTTTAAATATGTTTTATTAAATAGTTAAACCACAAATCGAACCAAACCAAATCGATCTACAATGGTTTAGTTTAAATAGATACAGTGGTTCGATTTGATTTGAAAATGGTTGAAATCAAACTATATAGTTTATTTGTGGTTTATCTCAAACCAAACCAAATTAAACGGCACCCACCCCTAGGCAACGACGTAAGTAGGCTAGCTTGCAATGATTCCGGCGTCCATCTCGGGGAAGAAAGATAAAATCTTCCAACATATCATCCAGAACCCAAGACTAATGTTTGCTTTGCCTGGCTTTGCTTGTCGCCGTCAAACATATAATATGTGTATTTATGTGTGTGGAAAGGAGGGGAAGATGTTAAATTTCCCGAGAGACGGCCGCTAGGAACACTAAGGGACAGGCCTCCAATATCATCACCCCCAGGCCCCAACCCTACTTTCTTTGTTTCTCTCATCTATTCACAGAAATAGAAACAAGAAGGAAGAGTGAAAGAAGAGGAGTGATGATCGAATAAACCCTTTTCCTCTGCTTCTCTTCTTTTTACTCACGTACACAGACACACATGTTACTCCCGAATAGTGAGACCTCCTTATCTTTCTCTCTCTGAGTATTGGCTTTGTTCAGGAATTGCTCCTTTATTTCTTTTGAATGTGGCGTGGTGTGTGTGTCTGTGTTGCCTCGTCCGAGCAGAAAGGCATCCGATGCCACTCAATACTACCACTCCGACTTTAGTCGGCCAACGGACAGAGACAGACCTGTTCGACCGATTCGGATTCCCATTCCTTTTCCAGATCTCTTCTGCCTGCGAACCCAAATCAGTTTTCTGTTTCTTTCTTCTGTTCTCCACACTTTCAATTCTTTTGGGTTTCATTTGATTTGGGTATTGTTGCTTTCAATTCCATTAATATTTTAGTTTGGATTCTACTGTATCTGAATTGGGTTCCTCTTAATCTTAAAGTCTTCAGCTGAAAACCCATCAAACGAATTGGGGGTTATTTCCTGAACAACCCATCACACGTAAATGGAGGTCCCTGCTCGCCGGAGACAGACGCTGTCCCACCAATTCTCGATGATTGACTCCTGCAATCTCCGAGATCTCCTAAAGGTAAGAGAAGACGAGGACGAAATCCGCCACGGGGAGACCACCGTCACACTCGCCACAATCCTTGCCTGCGAGAAGCAGCGAGATCTCTCCTTCCCCTCCTCCACCTCCATTCCCACCATCCCAATCTCCTCCTCCTCCTCCACCACCACCACAACAAGAACTCTCCTCGACATAATCCGCGACGAGGACGACCCGCGGAGCCTCGTCATCCGTGGAGACCACGGGGGAAGTCAAAGAATAAGCTGGAAGTCCTTCAAGGACCGTCTCCGCCTCCGCCGCGCCACTGCCGCCTGGCCCAACCCGTCCGCTGGCTCAACTTCTACTACCATCACCATCACCCACAACCACAGCGAGGATCGGTCACCGCCGTCATCTCTTGGTGGGGGTGAAGCCATTGCCATTGTGGAGGCTAGGACCGTTGCCGGAAACAGGCCCTCGTCGGCTACTCACACGCCGGTTCCTGATGCGGGGCGGCCAAGTGGCTCAACCGGACGTCGGCTGCCGGAGCAGAGGCTGGTACGTGTTCGAATTTCGCACTCATTATTATTACTAGTTTTTCTTTTCAAAAAAGATGGATATTATTGGATAAAGGTTCTGAATTAATCCATTTCGTTGAAAAATTTCTTTTTGTTTTATTATTATAAAAAGTGAGATGTGACATGTAATGTGTAGTTTCAGATTATTGAAATTCTTAATTTTTTGATATCTCGGGAAATTTACTTATAGCCAGTCACTGCATTATTTATTTATCGATTTTTTTTTTATATTATGACCTTTAAACAAATAAATTCTGCAAGTTTTTTTTAATGACAATAATGGGGTTGTAGGATACCGTAGTTTATGGTCTATATAGTCAAGTGGCTGTATAGTACATTTTTTATATATTTTACAAATAAAAATAAAAATCTAAAAATATCACTTTTTAATCCATTTTATATGCTACAACATATTTAAAATTTATATCTAATTTCACGGTGAATTAAAATATTTATTTTTAACATATGAAATTTAGTAAAATTTAAAGCTTTGGACCTTTAAACATATGTCTTTTATAATATAATTGAATCCATAAATTTAAAATCTTAAAATAAGCATTAAGAATATAAAAAAACGAATCATATGCAGAACATAATAGTACACAGCCTTATACGCCCTTTTTAAATTACCCAACTCGTAGGACCGCTCCAGCACCCACTCCCACTTGACTTATTAGCTAACTGTGTACTACAGACAATTTTCAGCTACGTGAAAATTTACGTCCAAGGCTTTACACCTTAAACGTGCAAATCTGATGTTAGGATGTTGAATCTATTAATTAGTTCACAGCTTGCGTAAGGAATTACATGTTTCCCTTTTTCGGGCGTTTGACTGTGATGTACTTGCTAAGTGTTTTTCCCAACGGGCAAAAGATCAGTTACGGTCCAGACTTATAAATACACAAGTGGGTGAGTCAGAACTATTTCGATCCTGACCGTAGCAGAAGAACACTATTTCCTAATAATATATTCTCCATAATAGTACAACTCTTTGGACAGAACAGAAGGCCCGACGCTAACGAAGAACTAACTCATCATTAACTTTGATACTGCATTCGTTGAATTGGGGTATCCGATGTTTCCAGGAGGAGGAGCCTATCAGAGTATCGCTGATGGCCCTGCTAGAGCAGAATGACAGGATGGGGAACCGCAGCGATAACCTCCAAGGAACGTCGACGATTGCAACAGCGATGATAGGGATGGTCGAAGAGGACGACGAAGTCCTGGAGGAAGAAGAAGAGAGGATGGCTGCGGCCGCGGCAGTCGATGTCAG
Source organism: Posidonia australis (assembly GCA_024699735.1). Classification (NCBI taxonomy): domain Eukaryota; kingdom Viridiplantae; phylum Streptophyta; class Magnoliopsida; order Alismatales; family Posidoniaceae; genus Posidonia; species Posidonia australis. The sequence goes on from JAMKQA010040306.1 coordinate 6,389, forward strand.
TGGCGGGGAGAAGAGAAAGTATGTGTGCTGCGTGTGCATGGTCCGGCATAAAGGGGCGGCGTTCATACCGTGTGGGCACACTTTCTGTCGGCTTTGCTCCAGGGAGCTCTGGGTCAGCCGTGGCATCTGTCCTCTATGCAATGGCTTCATCTTGGAGATTCTTGACATCTTCTGATATGAAAAATAATCAATCTCGGAACATATACTTAATTGAAAGCAATTAAACAGTCTACAGTCATTTCTATTCATGTTTGTCATATTAGTAAGCTTTCATTTCTGTTTGGGGGTGCCTGTTGATTGATTCCCTCGTTGCCAATCTCTTGTTGGCTTCTACTCGCATTACATATTAGTAATCTTATCAAGGTTTCACTGGGATTTTCTGGTAGACAACATCGTTTAATTGCTCCAACAATTCTAATTAGACTTGGAGCGGTCCAACCAACCTAAATAGTGGGTTTGGCTAGGGTGCTGTTGTCTCTGGTGGGGTACAAGTTTATCGTTTAGGAGTCGGTTAAAAAAAATGGAATTGGATACTCTAATTTAATTCTCGATCTAGTTTGATGATTTCCTCTGACATCGTTTGTGGACATTATTGAAAAAAAAACGTTAAAACGGAAAAGCATTTGAAAATTTTCAAGAGCTAAAATTTTTTATAGATATTAATTAGAGATCGTCCTCTATATTACCTTCTTTCCTATCTGCGGTTTGAACTTCTTTAGACATTGATAGGAAATTTCTAGCTAGTCAAAAATTCACATTCATGAACCATTCTGGGCATCTGTAATTCTTTAAGCTGTCTATTTCTATTTTGCAGTTACATATTGTGCAATGCTTTTCATAGGAAAATGAGATATGATTGTCATGGTTGCTATGGATTTTTTTTTTTTTTTTTGGAAACAGTTTTTAATATATATTACAATCATAACAAATACTTGGCTATGAAACCACCACCAAGTGAAATGAATTTTCATAATTTTTTCTCTCGTTATTTATGAGATACGAACCAAAGAAGAGAATAATACAATAATATGATTGTAATATATATGATGTCTATGAAAGTCGAACTCTCGATCTCTTATACAACCACAAAGATTTACTATGGATGTGTCACTGAGATAATCATTGTTTTGTCAACCCTCTGTTCTCTTTGTTGTGCAATCAATTGTTGTGTAATCAATAGTAACCATAGTTGTTGTGATCTTTGAGTGCAAACTAACTTGAAAATGTACAAAACTTGGTGTTACAATATTTGTATTTATTATTGAATTACAAATGTGAATACGAATATCATTCAAATAAGAAAAATGTATATCCATCTCCTTAAAAAATGAATACAAATATGTATATGGTATGGATATTTGATAGATCAATATGGATAAAAAAATAGATATTGTAAAATATCAAGAATTTTTGTGCCTAAAGCTTGAATATATGTAAATACATATATTTTACATAACTAATCATATGAAAATCAACAGATATGACTAATATTATTAAATATATACATATAACAATTATATCAAAAAATATGTGTACATATGTAGTAAAAATATAATACAGATAATTGATATAAATACAAATATTATAGAGATTTGAAAAATAATATCCATATCCATATTAATATTTATTCGAGACAGATACAGACATACGTCCCTTAAAAAACGAATATAAACAAGGATAACTGTTTGTGCCCCCATATTTGAATGATAAAAAAAAGGTCTAAAATAAGGCTCATAAACAAGGATATCCGTTTGTATCCCTATCTTTGTATGATGTTATAAAAACCATTTAACAAGGATATTAAAATTTAAATTAGACTATCACATTAAAATAAATTAGTGTTATGTTTATAAACATGTGATTGCAGATGGAGTTTTAGAGATAACCAAGGCTTGACTTCTCTCATCAACATGTGTTTGGCTCATAGAATAGAATCCTCATTAATAAAACTTGTGAAATACTTACAATTGAATGACTTTTCTCTTTATTATTTTAAATTTGTGAAATTTCTTTCTTATTTTGGGGACAATGTAGAGTGATCGATGATCATGGATTCCCATTACTTATGACATATAATAATAATAATAATAATTTCTATATTTGCATTCTGCATTTACTTTATTATGCATCAATCCCTTTATTTCAGACAATTGGACTTATGTACTCTATGTTTCAATTAATTTTAATACACCTTGTCCAACACGTGAGAGTACTTGTTAACCATCAATTGTGTGGGTGTCTCTAAATTGATTAAAGCATCTAGAGGTTTACTTCAAAAGGTTTTTAATATTATATAGGTATACTGTTTTTTTAAAGCATATATTTGTGCTAGTTTCTTTTGAAGCTTATATTTCTGTAAATTTTCTAATGGTATCTTCAACTATCTAGGATTTATACTTCACTATCTTGAAGTTCAATAGCACGTATTCATTTTGATACCCTCAACAACTGTTCTCGGTCACTGCCACACTTCCTTCAAATTTCAATACATATAAATGCTACAAACTTTTCTTCTAACAAAAATACCCTTCCTCATACTATGTTATAAACCGTTTCTTTCTTTCCTTCATCCCTGTTTTTTCCCCAAATCGTTCCATACGTAACCAAAATTGAAGCTGATCCTCCATGAGTCCCTCTATAACTCCATAAGTTCCCAATCCGCAACAACCAAAATCCTATCCAAAATATGTTCTCTATTGCTACGAGTTAGAGTCTTCAGTTCAGACTTCCTGGATTTCGGAGAACCTAAGCTCGGGGACAAAGATAGATCCTCATTCCACAGAGTAATAATACACCACCATAGAGAGAAGTATAAGTGCACTCGTCATTGGAGAGTCTGGATATTGGAGATACTTATTATCGGAGAGTTTAAAGATGAGAGATACCTCATCGTTGGCACCTATCTTCGTTCTCCTTCTCTTCACTCTTCTACATCCGTCAGGAGATCTTTTCAATATGTGAAAGCATGTAGTGGGGGAGAAATAGAAGAGGATGTTAGCATTTAAGAGGGGTAAATGAGAAGAAACGTGCTTAACTTAACATCGTTAAAGCAACTATTTTGATTCGGAAAAAATGTCAGCTATGCGTATCAAAGAAAATACCTTTCAACTCATGGAAGTGAAGATAAATCCAATATAGTAGATAGAATTGTAAACGGATTGAATTGGATCAAATTTAGGGTCTATTCAAAACCTAATGTGTCATTTCCTAATAAAAAACGGGTTGAGTGAATATCTGTTTTAAAAGTTTCTAATCACTTCCCTACCCATTATCCACTAAGATAATAGGTGATGGGTACAATTAACATGTGAAATGGGTAAGTTTTTTTCATTAAAAAAATACTTACTATTTTACTACAATGATTAATTTTCAATCTAAAAAGATATCATGGAATTAAGGTAGCACCATAATTCAGTTGATACAAGACTATTATTTAGATTGGTAGATTATTTTTAAGTTTAAAAAATTGAACCAACAACTACTTATCCAAGCCTCTAGCTAAAATCTTTTCTTTACAGTGTGAACTACTTAAGGAGGAGAAGTTCGATTCCTATGAAGTCTTTCCACCGAACTATCTTGAGTTTATATGGTCGTGCATCACCAACTATTCCATCCTAGAAAAAATAATACAACGATACAAAAAATGAAACTTCCAAAAAAAATAAGTTTGGTTTTCTTGGTAGCCAAAGGGTATGTAGCGACGTCGATTGTGAATAGAGTGGTGACGATGGCTAAGGACAAAGTTACCATATGGTGGTCATGAGGAGGAAGTCTATCGAGGAGATGGTGGGTGACTCCTCATCATCCTAGGTGCCACATTTGGTCAATGAATACTACCGATCGACGAACTACGCTGAGCAGGTTGATCTCACGGCGATGAAGACGATACTCTTGTCTAATAGGTAGAGGGGTGAGAGAGGTGGAGGGTTCCGACAAAGGGACGAGAAAGGTGGAGCTTGTCTGTGTGTGGAGCGTGAAGGATAGAGGTGAAGGGCAAGAGAGGTGGAGCCTGTCTTCGTGTGAAGGGTGGAGGGTAGAGGTGAAGGGGCGAGAGAGGTGGATGGTGGAGGCTCGAGGGTGGTTTCCCAGTTTGCGTTGATTTTGGGTGGAGAGTGGAGGTGAAGCGGCAAGAGAGGTAGAGGTGGACTTAGGGTTGTCAAGAAGAGATGAGGAGGAAATGAGAAATGATGTTATTATATATAATATATTTATGTTATGTAGTTAAGGTTTGTGTAAATTTATTAATTTACCATTGAGTTATTGGGTTATCTGTAGCATACTACTCGAATCCTGATTCATTAAATTGATAGATTAACAAGTGACGAGTTAACTAGTCAATGAGTACACAAAATCTCTACCCTAATCCATTCCTAATGGGTCGGATCGGATCGGATTAACAGGTGATACCTGACCTACTTACAACCCTAATAGTAGAGGGTACTATCAAGAAAAGAAATTTACTCTATAGTCTATACTTATACTATTGTTTTGGAGCTTATATTTATACCAGTTAACTCAATGATTGATGTGTATGTTGTTAGCATCAAATAGACAAGGATTGATTTGGATTTAGTTAAAGCATCATTAAAAGTGAAGGCCTGATTTGTAACAAAAGTAAATTACTCAAAAAATCAAATGACTATTAAATTTAATAAAATAAAGCCCGACATATCTGCTCTATGGTACACACTAAAAAGAAGAGCAAGGTACATAGATCTTAAAAATTTTCCTCTCAAACAATTATACGTAAATAGAGAAATAATCAGTTTTGTGTGTGTTAGTATTAGTTATTAAGGATGCATATGATTCGATTAGAACTAATTAATCGAACTAAATCGAATTATTTTTTATAGTTTTGTTTGGTTTAGATTTGTTTAATGGTTTAGTTAGTTTTTCAAATTTTGAAATCATTTTTAGTAATTCAATTCTTAATTCTGAGTATGGTTAATTGAATCGAACAGAGAACTAATTCATTATTTAATAAATTATATATCTATAAATATGTTTCTACTCTTCATCTACTATTGGATTAAATAGTTTTATATCTCCATCATTCATTTATCATTAGTTGATAGCATATTTTCTTAATATTACTTTTGATTGTGTATTGTCATAGAATATTTATTGTTTTTACTTGATTTTGTTTGATTCATCCTAAGTATAATACATTTGAAAATTGAAATAGATATTCTAAATGACTAAATAAAGATTAGATTGTTGACCCAACAATTCGTTATTGGCTTATACATTTCATTTTATTTCATGTAATAGTTGAATACTTCTACACTATCCATTTATTTTAGTTGATTTACATTTATTTATGTAAATGAATGACATTCTTGACAAACTAGATTATAAGTTTATAGCAGTCTAAATTATGATGACATTCTTGACCATCGTGGATGTGACCATGCCGGACCCGGAGGGAGGCGGGAAAGGGATCACAGCCATGCCAATGGATGGCGAAGGCGCAAGGACAAGAAGAAAGAGAAAAGGAGTCGCCACCTAGTCTTTTAAGGGAAAGACGAGGAAAACCACAAAAGGATGAATGCA
>JAMKQA010040307.1:0-14073 GCA_024699735.1 Posidonia australis
CCCCCCCCCCCCCCCCCCCCCCCCCCCCCCCCCCCCCCCACAATGCCTGTTCTATAGAGTCAATCATTGGTTTGAACAGTGAATATACAAGTTCTTGACAACATCAACAGTCATCTGCTTGTAATAGCATTCTGGTCGAATTTGAACAATTCTTTCCTTACATGAGAACCCACTATTATTTCCTAACTTATTTGTCTACACAATCATCATTCAACATGTAGGAATACTTATATATTTGAACAACAAACAAAAAAACGGGAATTTCAAGTTTTCTTTGAGAAATTGATGGTTACGCAATAGAAGATAGAAAAAGAAAAGAAATTGCATATAAAAAATGGACTTGGGAAATATTCTTCCTTGTTAAGATGGACTGTAGTAGATAATTACCCTTTTCAATTGGATGTTTAGTTGTGATCTGTTCTTTATATATGAAATATTGCACTCATCAGTTGGGCGTTTAATCGTAATTACCCTTCTTAATTGTTCAGGCAATTGTGAAAGATTTCTTATATATGTTGCACTCATCATTTGTTTCATTTTAGATTTTTGCAGCAGCATGAGTTTCTTGTCATCAGTATAAACATGTTATGCATGATAGTACATCGAAAAATAAATAGGACGAGATTGTTGATATTGTTCAGAACTAACAAATCATCAATGCCATTTTGTGGTAAAATTAGCTATTCTTTCTACCTTGTGCTAACAGCTTAGCTGGTTTGCCAGGAAAAGGTCCTCTGCAGAATTTGCTTTGAAGGAGAGATATGCATGGTCCTGCTCCCTTGCAGGCACCAGAGTCTTTGCAAGTAAGTTTGCTTTATGTTATTTTCTACAACTCCATTAATCTTTCTTCCTTCCTTTTTACATAATTGCTGGTCCTAACAGAGCTTGCGCTGAAAAATGTATAAGATGCCCTATTTGTCGAGCATCTGTTGAACTGCGTATGCTTGTATATGATGTATAGCTCTGATAGACCCATCCTCAGACGAATCAATCAGAAGGAAAACTGGAGGACGGACACACAACCCAGATTTGTGTTTTGTGTGCTGTCTGTTGGTGCATCTATTCGAGTGTGTGTTTGTATCTGTCACGAGGGAAGTGCTGTCCAAAGCTGTCTTTTGTCCAAACCTCATGTAGGATTGGAAATTCTAGTGCCTCAGAGATGTGCATCAGCTCTGTCGCGGCACGCATCCACGAGGCATGCTTGAACACCAAGTGTTCAGCTTGAAGCTCCAAATGCACGGGTCACATTTTAGAAGCTGCAAATGTAGGAAACCGATGTTTATCTATGCTACTTTACAAAACAACAGTTTAAAGTTTTAATCTCTTTCAAATGTTATCATTTGTCATAGTACTTGTTTTAAAAGAATGTCATTTGACATGGAATTTTTTTCTAAAAAATGCCACTTGGTTTACTATGCATCTTCTTTTTAAGAGGAGTTGACACATAACATTTTTTTTTTAAACAATCAAAACTTAGAGACATGGTGTAAAATTATTAACATATAATATAATAAATTTCATTGAAATTATTTTTCGTATCTAACAATATTTTTCTTTAAATCTTTTTTATTTTGAATAAGTAGTTGTGATAATTCAATACAATTCGTATAGTATTTTATCCAAAGAATTATAAAAATTATAAAGAAAAAATCCATTAAAATTTGTACTTTTTAATTAATATTATGTTAATATTATGAGAAGTTAGTTTTTTTGTAATTGCGTTAGTCCTTGTAACATTACTAGAAACTACTAGAATGTTACTTATTAGCTTTTCTTTTTTTTTAAAGTAATTGGTAACATTAAATAAATTGAGAAATTACATTTATATTTCAATAAATAAATAGAATATAAAAATGTATCTATATCTATTTATCTATAACTTTGGTTGTATATGGGCATGTTATGTAAATTCTCCTCTTTTTTACAAACTCAATTGCAATTGTAATATAATAATTATCATAGAATTATAATTTAGAAAAATAAATATCCTGAAAATTTATCCTTTTCATGTTATATTTTGTGAAGTATAAAAAAGAACATATCGTGACTTTTTTTTGTCACATGGCATGTGAGAGTCTATATAATTCAGTTATTTCAATTGATTCCTCCACTCTCTAATTTATCTAAATCCAATAAATATGCGCAATCATAAATGAATTTAATAGTTATCATCTAATATTATCATTTATATTGTGCTAATGAGATGTCAAAATAAAAAGATATGACTCTATTCTCATTTTTAATTACATTTTAATTATATTAAACTTTTACAATTGGGCAAGTAATTAAAAATTAAAATAATCTCAAACACTTATAATCATCTTAAGAAGTCTTTATTATAAAATACTTATGACAATAACAATAAAATTCAAGAAAATGATGAAAATTGTTAACATCTAATGACATCCATAATATTGTGCTAAAGAGATGCAATTATAAAAAGAATAACCTCTCACTAAATGATGCTATTCTTATTCTAATGACATTCTAAATTCATTAAATTTTAATAATTGGGAAAATTATTAAAAATTAAAATAATCTCAAATATGTATAATCATTTCATTATAAGAGACATATATATTATAAAACACTAATAATAATGATGACCATAAAATTCATGAAAATGATGAAAAAAATTGGTCCATAAATTAAAATTTTCAAAAATTTAAAATGTAGAAGAATCTCAAATAGTTGTGCTTCTTCTTCTCCTTCCATAATTAACTAGCATTTTCACATTTAATGTATCAACCACTTATTTTTTTCTTTATTGGTGATAATCAAGTCATTAATTTGCAGTGCAAAATTATATGAATATGTACAATAAGTTTCATTATTAAAATTATTTTTAATGTACACAATATTTTTCTTTCATCTCTTCAAATTTAGTTTGAGTCATGAGAAACAATGAATATGGACAATAAATTGTCACTAAGTTTATTTTTAATGCTTATAATATTTTTCTTTTATCTCTTTATTTTTGAATAATCAATTGTGATGATCCTATACAAGTTATGTCATATAATATTTTTTAATGAATCATGATCAATATAAAAGCCTTTAGAAATTTATATTTGTAATTAATATCATGCCACTATTATAGAAGTTATTTTTTATAATTGCATTAGTCTTTACAATAATCAATATAAAAATCATATTGAAAAAAGGCCCCTTAAAAATTGATATTTTTTATTAATATCGTGTCATTGTAGTTAGAATTTATCTTTTATAATTGCATTAGTCCTTTCAATATTCATAAAAACTATTAACACATGACTATTTCTTGTTTTTTATTTAATATTGAAAAATAATTAGTAAAACTAAATAAATTTATAAGTAACATTTATTATATTTTATATTATTATTGTTATTTTGAAATTTGATGGTGCCTACCAAGTTTCATATGTATGATTACACATCTCATTATAACTCCCTATGAAACGTAATTGTTACATTTCATAATCTCTTGGTCTTTTTTAAAGATATGCTAAAATGGGAGCCTTGGAAATCACTAATTTTTGATAGTCTCTTTTATTCTTAATCGTAATGGAAGGTAGAAGTCATCTTTATTCTTGATAGTCACTAATTAATTCTTAATTGTCAAAATTGAAATGTCTCATTCTTCATTTATATATATTCATGATAATTGGAATAGAGTTATCATTAATCAAATACTCATATTATTTTCATTCATTTTGTAATTACTCATGGCATTTATTTGCTCTATGTATATTTTTATATTTAAGAATAACTTCTATAAAAAAAATTGAATAATTATTTTAAGTTATATTTTCTTATAAAAATATTATAATATATTTATAAAGAAATATATGGTACTCACGTATTTGGTCTACCAATACAAGCCAAACAAGCAGTGATGCCCTATTAATGTGGCAGATGCTTTCAGCATTTCTAACAATACGATGGCCCTGGGGTCATGTCTTTTTTTTTTTTTTGTTAACGGTTGAGATAGATTAAAATATAATCGGCTTAAATGCTGTGGAATACAACATCTGAAGTATAATTATTACAATACCGCAGGCATAATTGTCATAAACAGTCTCCAAAATTGCCCACCAAAGTGGGATCGTTAATGTATTACATCAAAAAAAAAATTTGGAAATTGATCGAACATAAGGTCAACATCACTCCAGCATGGCATTGTGGGATTCATCTCCTGATGGTTCATTTAAAGAGGAAAGTCCTGACGAGGAGGGAATAGAAGAAGCAAAGGCAGACTCCACAGGTTGTGCAACCATTGTAGAGACGAACTGCACCATTTCCTCCTTTTCAAACCCTGTTACAAGATTTCCCACCCAAAAGTTCATCAAAGAGATAATATCATTAATGATCATAAAGCATGGTTTACAAATACCGCGGAAAATCCTACTATTCCTTTCTTTTCAAATCAACCAGAGAATGACTTAGAGAAGCAAAGTCCACCCAGAAAAAGGCAAATAAAACTTGAGTTGAGGTGCAGATAAAAATAGATCCCCAACAGAGAAATAGCCAGGGTACAGGTCTGAGACCAGAAAGAATTGCCAGATCTTCTTTGCAAAAGAACAGTTAAGAAACAAATGAGTATTGTTTTCAATATATAATGAGCAAAATGTACACAATGGGGAACCAGGCCAAGCTCTTTTTAACAGGTTTTCTTTCGTTAAGTTCCTGTTCTTAACCACTAGCCAAGAAAAAAGCATGACCTTTAATGGAGTAGAACTCTCCCATATACTTTTATAAAAAACATTACGAAGGCCCCCATCATTGTAGATACTATAAGCTGCTTTAACAGTAAAGGTATCAAGTGTAGAAGGAAGCCAATGGAACTCATCATCTCTTGTAACCAAATTTAAAGAATGCAAAATAGAAACAAAATAATCCAGTTGAGATTGTAGCATAGAGTAATTGCCAGAAAAACCGTGAGCTAGATTGAATAAACGATTGAAATCTGTACTAAATAAATCCACAGTAAATTTCACTGAAGCCTTTTTGAATCTAGTAACACTAAAAAGATCAGGTAATAAGAAGCAAAGAAGAGTATCATTGTGCCATTTGTGGCACCAGAATAAAGTATTGGAACCATTGCCCACATCAACAGTTGAGAAGCAATTGAAAAAATTAAATCCTTTTTTAATATAGCTCCATAGGGGAGAGCAAAACGAGGAAGAAGTATTCAGAATTGCGCCAATACCCCTGTGGAAATATTTAGCCCTAAGAATGGATTTCCAAACAGGGCAGAATTGGTTTGAGAAAAATTGCCAAATTAACTTACTTTTTAAAGCTTCACTAAATTTTTCAGGTTTATAATGCTCCAACTATTTTGCTTTTTAGTCCTACAAATAGCAGACCATTTGATTAAATGCAACCCTTTATGAGTAGGAGATAAAGAGTTCCATAGAAATTTACTCCTTAATATGTCTATCTGTTTCTCTATCTTCAAGGGCATATGCAGAACTGACATAAAGTAGGTTGGGATTACTGATAGAACTGCATTTACCAGGACTAATCTGCCTCCTAAAGACAGAGATCTGGCTTTCCAAGAAGAAAGTTTATGAGTTACTTTCTCTAACACAGGTGCCCAGTCATTAACATTTGCTTTCTTAAGATGCAAGGGCAATCCTAAATACGTGATAGGAAGATCTACCTTCTCACATCCCATGATATCACAAGAATATAGCAATTCCTCTTGGGAAACCCCTACACTAGTCAATGATGATTTCTGGAAGTTGATTTTTAACCCAGAACAAGACTGAAAACAACATAAAATTCTCTTGATATTAATCATATTGGAAGTACTTTCTGGCAAAAAAAGTAAAGTATCATCTGCATATTGCAGATTAATCAAATAGGGACCATCATAAGGAAAATTAATCCCAGAGATTAAGTTATTCCTCTTAGCTGTCTGCAACATGGCATTAAGGACATTAGAGGCAATTATAAACAATAGGGGAGACAGGGGATCACCCTGTCTTAACCCATTTGATGCCCCAAAATACCCTTTAGGGGATCCATTAACCAAAATAGAAAACTTAGCAGAGGTTATACACATGCGGATCCATGATATCCATCTATCCCCAAAACCCATACCAGCTAGTGAATCTAACAAGAAGGTCCATTTAATGTTGTCAAATGCTTTCTCAAAATCTATTTTCAGGATATAACCCTTGATGTTGGATGTACTCATATAATGTAGAGTTTCCTGAGCAACCAGGAAACAATCTCCAATGGATCTCCCTGACAGGAAAGCATATTGTGATGAATTAAGCACTGTATTCAGCACAGGAGCCAACCGAGAGGCTAGAGTCTTTGTAATGATTTTGTATAAGCTATTCACAAGACTAATGGGTCTAAAGTCCTAGATTCTAGTTGCACCCAATTTTTTTGGGATTAGTGCAATGAAGGTCTGGTTTATAGAGGACAAAAAGTCAGGATCATTAGCAGAATGAAAGGAGTGGAATATTTTTTTTAAGTCTGATTTCAATAACTCCCAGAAATGTTGAAAGAAAAACATAGGAAATCCATCAGACCCTGGAGATTTATCTCCAGCTAAAAGGAACACTTGCCCTGATTTCTTCTATTTCAAAAGATAACTCCAATAACTCAGGAGATGGGATTTTAACTGGTAAAAGGATGTCCCAACTGAGATTTATAGAAGGGCTATGAACATTGTTGAAAAGCTTTATAAAATGCTTCTCTATTTCTCGACAGATCTCCAAATGAGATGTGCTCACAGAGTTATTTATTAGTAGAGAAGAGATGTTGTTAGTTCTTCTATGGCTTTTAAACATGTTGTGAAAGAAAGAAGTGTTCAAGTCTCCCTCCTTCAACCATAAAATTCTGGACTTTTGCCTCCAGTATATCTCTTGCCCTTTAAGCAGATTAAGATGCTCTAACCTCAGCATCTTTTTCTGTGCCCAATTAATGTTTGAAAAATGTTCAGCTTGACTATCCATATCCAGTATTTGGACTTCAATAAATCTAAGTCTACTAGCTCTAACCACCCTAATGGGAGTGGTCCATTGTTTAATAAGCGTTTTCAGTTTCTTCAATTTAAAACTAAACTCTGAAACAGGAGAGCACATAGACAGAAAATGATCATTCTGTCTCCAAAATAGTGCCTCCCTTGACGTGTAGTCATTGGCTGGTTGTAGTGCTGTTGTTGAGATTCATTAAAAATAAGTTTCTAATTTTTATTTTTATGTACATATACTACCTTGTAAAATGAAGTTTCTGACTTTCTTATCTTTAATTACATTAGACGGTAGTTGGATACAAGATATCATTCCTACGATAATATTTAGATGACAAGCTTCAATTCCTCCATGGGGAATGCATTTATACCATCTAAATACTTAATATTAATACTATTGATAATTTGAGTATCACACCAGATCCTCTTTCTTCTTATATCTATATCATTGAGTCTAAAGTCGTTAGATCCAATTTAGAAATAGTGTAATATAATTTTTTTGGGTGTGTTACCTACATAAATATCAAATATTTTGTTAGGTACGGGAAATTTTTAATCTTAATTGTCCATTCAAACATATAGATGGTAGAATATGTAATTATAAATAAACAATTATAATTACTATTAGGTAGTTGCATCTTGTGAAATAATATCATAGGTACCTTAGAATTTTTCAAAAGATATCATGTAATCTTATCCTTCTTCATATTCTATCACACACAAGAATCTTTCCTTCCCTCTCTCCCCTTTCCCTCTTCTTCATCATCTTTCTTCTTCTTTTTTGATAAACCACATCCTTTTTCTTCAACTGCTCAACACATTACTCTCGATAATCCTCCATCTCCATCATCAAAAACATAAATGCCGTCCACTCTAATAATTAAGCTCAGATTCATTGCTTTAGGAGGAACTTGTGGGTGGAGATGGATAATGGAATCCATTGATGAATTGGATTGTACCGTAGCTTGGAATGAACAATGTTGGAAATCATGTAGGATTGAGTAGCCATCAGAATTTCATGGCTTTGAGTTCAGATTTGATAAAAGTAGGAGGGAATAGAGTGAGATAAATGTGGTCTACAGGACTTAGATTATCTTTTAACTCGTTATTATTGAGATTCAACCAAACATTTGACGACGACGATTCAGACATAAGAACAAAAGATCGACTGTTATCCATGATATTTTCAAAATATCGATAACATCCGCATAATATATATCGGTCATTTCAGATAGTACAGACATAAAATCCTTGAATTCGTTTTTAGTTTTTCTTTGAAACGGTAGACGAATGGTCGGGGAGACATTTTCTCCAACCCAAAAGCGAGAGTGGCCGTAGGGATGGTCGATTCATCGATCTTGAATTTGTGGCCGTCGCAATTGATGCATTGGGAGGACAAGAACATATACGTTCTCCGTTATGCATGGATCATGCTCAACACCACTACAACTATTTGAAAAAAAGAAAGGAAAAAGGACAAAAAATTCATAACTGCTGCACTACACCATGGGAGAAATAAAAGGTACGGTAACTGCAATAGTTGGTCTGAGTCTGACACACAACTGACAACTATATTACTGGTGCATGCCACTAAACATTGACAACTATTACTGTTCGCGTTCATTCCTCTTCCCATCTTTCTTCTTTAAAGCACATATATGTGCGAGCAACCAAAACTAAACTGTCATTCTGCCCTTACCGTGCACGGACTTCAAGTTCACCCTTTTCTCTGTGATGAGTTCCTCTCCCATAAATACGCAGAATTCTCTCACTGGATTTTGCCGAATCAACCAAGAAATAATTAATCGATGTCCCATATGTAACTGCATCACTACGTAGTTTTGATATATGTGTAGCGTCAACTGTTACTGTTTTCATGACCTACCGGTCTACCTGTCTCAGGTCGTAGTTCATGTTTTGGAGGTATTCTAACTTCTAGCCCATGGTTTAGTAACTTGACTTGCTGCTGAAGATTGTTTTTTTATCAGTTTGTGCCATGGAAAGAAAAAGTTGAAAGTTTAAGCAGTGGTGGATACAGAAATTATTCTTAGGATGGTCGTAATATAATATCAAAGGTATATATGCAAATGTCGCAAGATATGACTTTATCATGTTGAATTTTTTCTGCACTTCATACAAGGTTCAATAAAAAAAAAAAAATCAAACTTTCAGTATAGATAAATATTGTCTAGCATATCTATTTATATATATTTTTTGAAACTTCGTCTGCTTGAAACTGAACTAATAAGATCTAATGATTTTGTCTTCAAAGAAGACAACTTTATGTCAAATTAAAAAAACTAAGTAACTTTTTTTTGAAATCGGTAATCTATTTTTTATTTATTCCAAAAGCATACTACACATAAAGGTCCAAGTATTGTGACAATATTACAGTAAAGCAGCTCCACAGGTAAGGAACACGTAGCCAAAGTATAGAGGCTTAAAAAATATATTACAAACCCAAAAGAAAGTGTCAGAGAAAATAAGGTAAAACAACGGCCAATAAGAATTTGGCCAATCAAAGGAGATTATCGTCCACAAGAGCAGGGGTGGACACATTATCATCCCCAGCATGTTGCTCAGAGTTTGCAGTCAAAGAATCAATATCCATGCCTCTAGTGTGCTGCAAGGAAGAGAAGGAATGCAGAGTCTCATTTTTCAAAACCTGCACCTAAACACTCAACCCAGCAAATAGTCAAAGATATAATATCATTAACAATCATACTATTACTTTTGAGAGGATTTTCTCGGCTAACAAGAATATAGCCATTAAAGAAGATTTTCCTCCATAAAAGCAGGAGTGGAAGCATTTTCTTCTCCCCCATTCTGACCAAGATTCTAGCCAAAGGGTCAATATCTATGTAGTATTATGCTGAAAAGAAGTAATACATAGTAGAATCTCATTTTTTTCAAAACCTGCACCCAATCGACGAACCCGAGATGAAGTCGTCGGAATAGAAACAATGTTCGCGTAGATCTGCTAGACGTAGATCTACTAGTAGGCGTAGTCCGATCGGACTGAGGAAAGAAGGAGGGAGAGGCAGGTCTGCGAGAGGCAGATCTGAGAGGTAGATCTGAGAGGTAGAAGGGGGGAGAGGCAGATCTGAGAGGTAGAAGGGGGGAGAGGCAGATCTGAGAGGTAGAAGGGGGGAGAGACAGATCTGAGAGGTAGAAGGGGGGAGAGGCAGATCTGAGAGGTAGAAGGAGGGAGAGGCAGATCTGCGAGAGGTAGATCTAAGAGATTGCACAAGCAAGTTTTGTGACGATGTTCCAGCAATAATGACATTACTACAATATTATATGAGCATACAATGGCCCATATTTCAAGCACAAAGTCGGAACCCAGCTGCAGGGAGGACGTCGTTGGCCCGGAATGTCGGCACGGTTGCTGTAGGGCGACGCCCTACCGTCGCTCAGCCCGCGAGCTCACCACCCCTAGAGGCAAAAACAAGGAAAGGGGGGACGAGAGAGGTACCATTTTGCCACGGTTCCTGCCCCTTCGCACTGGTGAAGCACCCCTCATCGGAGCCAGTGCCCTGCACTAGGTCCTGCTTTGTCGTGCTCGCGCCGCTCCACCGCTCCCCATGCCCTTGCACCGCCGTCGTGCCTTGTGCAGATGGCGCCGAAGCCTGCATCAGGTCTTGCTCTGCCGTGCTCCCGCCGCTCCAAGCCCTAGCCGTCGCTCGTACTCCCACCCCCCCTGCAGCTGTCTTTGTAATTCACTTTTTTATAACCAATGCTATTTAAAAAAAACTAAGTATGTAAATTGCATGATTTTCAATTCACAGACATGTTATACAGCGTAGAAGAACACAAACAATTTCACTTTTTATTTTCGATTATATTATATTGGATCTGACCATGACGTCATCCACTAAAAGTACTAGTGCTAAAAAACTACGCTTAATAATAAGAATGACGCAATATACAAATTTTCCATGATTAAACAATAAATTGTAAAACATCACATGATCAAAAAAATAATTAAACACTAACAACAGAACAAAATATTATATTAAAAACAACACATAACGTGATATGGTTGAAAAACTTAATTACATTCAACACAAATAACACCAATTAAATTTTACACAATAAAAATAGAGAAACATTTATACTAATATGACCAGGCAAAAATTGAAAGCAAGAAAAAGCTCATTAGGGATGAGGTGAATATTGGCAGTGGATTCTCAACACTATTTGCCATTAAATTTAAACCATAAATGTATACTAAAGGAAATTTCTACAAAACCTCAATTATACGTGGATCCGCTCCATTAGGAGACATTTTTAAGCATGCCTTGAAAAGTTTAAATAAAGGAACCTTTTTACCTTTTGAATGTTTGTATACATACATACACACATATATATATATGTATGTTATAAAATCCTAGATGTCTATATAATTTCAAAAACCAAGATTAAATCCTTACCTTTCTCTTCTTCCCTCCTCCTTTTCTCACCTCCCCACCCGCCTTCTCCTCCTCCTCCTTCTCCTTCAACTATCTTCCCATCCTCCTCCTCATTGTCGTCGCCTCTCCATCCCTCTCCTGCTGTCGTCACCGCCTCCCCACCCTCCTTCCCTGTGTACCTTGGTACGCCTCTATCTCCACATGCACCGCCGTCTCCACCTGCTCCTCTCCCCTTGTATCTTGTTGCCTTCCTCCTCCACTACCACTACCATCGCTCCTTCTCCTTCGATGCCTCTCCACCCCTTCCTTTCCATTGTCTCCTCATCTTCGTTATTGTGGCCCCTCCTCCCCACCCTCTCCTTCTTCCTCCTCTCCCTACCTACACAAAACGTGCTCCATATATATACATACATACATACATACATACATACATATATACACACACATATATATATACATATATATATATATATATACATATATATATATATATATATACATATATATATATATATACATACATACATATATATACATACATACATATATATATATATATATATATATACATACATATATATATATATATATACATACATACATATATATATATACATACATACATATATATATATATGAGAGAGAGAGAGAGAGAGTATATCTATTGCATGCACCCTTTGTAGGATACTTAGTTATCTCTAGAGAGGGTGAATAAAGAATTTTTTAAGTTGTAGTTCAATTTTAAATTTTTTTAGGCAAATTATAATAAGCGAAAGCTGTAATCACATAATGAAGATAAACAATAATAGAAAGTGCTCAGCGATTTATAGTGGTTCAGCTAACTCCGGCCTAGTCCACTTCTCAAGTTTCTCACTTGAGATTTCCCCTTTTACTTAATTTCAAAAGTTTACAAGTAATAATTACCTTATTTGTGCCACAACCAGCGATCCCTTCTCCCACCCGAAGAAGAACTCAACTTAACTTGATTACAATAGTAGCTCTTACAATACTCTTATGATCTCCCAACACTTGCTAAGTTTGATGCAATGAGAAAGGAAGCTTAAGGTGGCTAGAGAGAATGCAAAGGATGGGATTTTAGCTCAAGACTTGCAACACTAGTAGTATGATAGCTATGAATGCTTTTTCTGTCCTTCTAAGGTGTCATTAGACCAATATTTACAGTGTTAATCTTAACTTTAATTGTGTCTAACGACTAGAAAATCTTTTGCCAACTGACAGAAGATTCGGTACGTTGAAATTCTTCGGTCGACCGAAATCTGCAACTGTTGAACAATTTGGTATGTTGGATAAATTCGGTTGACCGAAAACTGTTTTAGCACCGCCCATTCAGATATAGTTAGCTGTTAATCTTAATTTTATATTTATTTATATTTTCGATATGCCAAAGGAATTCGGTATGCCATTTTAGGACTCAGCTCAATATTTTTTCTTCAATGTTTTTAAGGGTATTCTATCAGGTATTCCTATTTTTCTAGGATGGTAACTTATGATAGGAGATTATTACATTCCTAGAAATTACATCAAGAAAAGATAAAGAATTACATCAATTCATGTAATACAATGAAAATGACAATTTTGCCCTTAGAGTCCTTCTATCACCTTTTTCATATCTTCTAGTTCTTTTCTCTGGAGTATGCCTTGTGTGCCTTGTATGGCTTGTCTTATACGTCTTGTCTTGTTTCTTCATGTCTGTCCTTGAGAGCATTCTTACACGATTGAAAATATTTATAGAGTCCATATTGTTATCATCAAAATAAATAGATAATATCATTTTTCAACAATTTCTCTCTTTTTGATGATGACAAAATCGTAAATATTTTTTAATTCTTCTCCCCCTATCAATAGTAACCTTTTTTTAAATTTTTCACTTAATAATAGTAACCCTTTTTAATGTATGTTAATACGTGTATGTTAATATTTGTCTCCCCCTTTTTGTCATAAGCAGAAATACATGTAAGGATAAGAGACCATATGTCAGTGAATGTTATATGTTGTAAGAGTGCATTTCACAAGCAAGTAACTTAAGCCGTATTAGAGATCAATTATAAAGTGTAGTCACAATCAAGTAGTTCAAACAAAATTTCATTCCACATCAGAATTGATAATTGTTCGTAGCTCATAATCGGTTCATACATAATCAAAAACATGAAAAACAGGAGAAAATGAGAGTAGATCAATCTTCTCGTGGAGGTGGAGGATGTTGAATTTTATGAGCTCTTGATGATATTCTTCTAATTTTTCATTGACTTGCTCCCAACGGTTGTACAAGTCAATGGCATGATCATCGAGTCGGGAGGAAAGCGAGTCGATATCATATTGAAGTTATTGAATTTTGTTGCATGATGACTGTAACCATGCCGACGGGGGTGGCCACAAATGGGTGGTATTTGTGCCAAAAGAGGCGGCAAAGCCACGGCAAAAAGAAAAAAGGAGAAAAAATGCAAAAAATGTAGGAGTCGCCACCTAGTCTATTATGGAAGACGAGGAAAACCATAAAACACATGAAAAAATTATGCAAACAAATAAAAAAGGGCTACGCAAACCAGAAATGCGGGTAAGGATCCCTGTTACGTACGAGGAAGGTGTTAGGCACCCTCGCACGCCCGATAAATCGGTCTTCTAATGATTTCTCTTTTGCAAATGAAATGTCGGCTTTTCAGCCTTTTGCTGTAC
>JAMKQA010040308.1:0-13904 GCA_024699735.1 Posidonia australis
AATTTTCACAGCAAAATAAGCCTTCTAGAAGTTTTCATGTAAAACACAAGGGCCTAAATGCAATTTGTCCAATAAAAACATGCTTCTGGAAAAGTTTCAGAGAAGTATGAGGGATAAAATGCAATTTTCACAAAGAAAATGAACTGTCAGTAAGTTTGTATGAAAATCTTGGATTTTCCATGCAATTTTCATAATAAAATGAACTGTGAGAAACATTTCAAGGAAATCCGAGACTATCAATGCAATTTGCCTGAAGCAAAATACATTTTATAAACTCTGGAGGGCTTTTATTAAAGTTTTAAACTCAGAAAACATTACATTAAATGTATAGGGTAAAACATGTAATATTTTCAGTTAAAACTTTATTCAAAACATTTCAAAAAAATGAATGCAGGACCTAAATGTAATAAAAGCACCAAAAAGTAATTCCAGAAGGACCAATTTGCAAGAAAAACATAAACTCTGGATTTCATTCAAATAAAATGTTTTTTAAAAAGAAAAAAGAAACGACGGTCGCCGGCGACAGAGCTCCGCCGCCGGCGACCATCAGGGAAGGAGATGAAGATCTTCCCATGATCTGATCTTAGATCAGATGCCACGGGAAGCAAGAGGGAGAGGCAAGGAACACATCCAACGGAGCGGATGGGAAATCCATAGGCCAGATCGACCTCCCCACCCCGCTTGCCGTCGGGTTGCTCTGGCGACGTATCCGCGGCGGCTGGAGGCGTCCAGGGCTATGGCGCCGCCATCGAAGGGCTGAGGAGGTGATGTAGGTGTTGTTCCTTCATCCAGGGGCTAGGCCCCTACATCCCGGACTCCGCTTGCCATCGACACTTGCGCACTTCGGCTAGCTTGGCTACGGGGGCTATCCAGAGGTGGAGGAAGGTCCTTGATAGCTCCATAGGATCACGTGAGGCCAGAGGAAGCTTCTTGTGGGGTTGGATCATCGCGGCGAGGCTCGGAGCGGCGAGTGGGATCAGACAGGGGTCTTCTTCCCCGACGACGGCTGCTTTGGGTGCGTTCTCCTGCGAGCGGCGCGCTGGCTACTGGGAATGGTGGAGCGGCGATGCAATGGGCGGTGGAGCACCAGGGAGACTAGAGAAGGAGGACAGGAGGCTCGGGGTCCAGGACACTTCCTGGATTGCCCCCTATCGTCGGAGAACGGCAACGGCAGGGCACGATGGAGCTCCTCAGGCCAAGGGATCACTCTGGATCCCTTGGAGGCACTCCAGAAAGAGAGGAGGAGGACCAACAGACTAGAATTCAGAAAGAAAAAAAGAAGGAAGTTAGTGGGTATACTGGAACGGCTGGTCTCCTCCTCCGTGACGGCTCTGGCTCTGCTCTTCTCTTCCTCGCACTCAATTCTCCACTCTTGAGTGCTCTCAGGGTCTGTGCTCTCTGTTGCGAGCTCTTTTCCTCTCTTTATAGATTGCTGGAAACCCATCTGATTGGCTCCGACCAAGCGCGCGACACCTAACAGAATAGAAACAAACTCCGACCACCGTTATGCCAGATCAGTAGACAGCCAACAACTGTCCCCCACACGCTCTGATCTGCTCCCTTGCTCGCCGACAAAGATGGACGGTGATCCTGGCTTCTCCGGCGAGCCATCCAACGGTTCTGGTTGCCTGGGTTCTTGTTGCACTAGGCTGGATCCGTGGCTAAGATGCTGATCAGGCTGATTTCGTGAGGTTTGGTGGAGAATGGGTTCACTCAGTGGGTGAATTTTTCTTTGAATTTGTGGTGTTTGAGAAATCAAAAGAAAATACTTTGGAAAATGAAGAGGAACAAAATGAAGTGTTGATTTAGGAGAGAAGAAGAAGATGTGGGATGAGCTTATTGTGGGCTCCATGGGCTTCATGGGCCTTAATGGGCCTAAGTGGGCCTTCATGGGCCCAATTGGGTCTCCATGAATTAAATGGCCTTGGTTAGGTCAGAGGTCAGCCACCACACCCCTAACCTGCAAAATCAGAAAATTGGGGTGTCTACAGATGCCCCTCCCTGAGCGAGGTCGGAGGTCGAGTAGAACAAAGACTGATACCCAATGTTGACTAAGACACCCCACATGAAACCACAAGCGAGAGTAATCCACAGGCAATCAGTCACTAGCTAGGAACATACCAGGGGTCCGCACCAAAGATCCTACCGCCACAACCGAGGCCAAGCACAACAGATTTAGAATAGACAAGCTGACCACCAATCGGCTCCTAAGAGACATGACTGGCTATCGCATTTGTCGAGAAAAGCGCCGGACAAGACTCACGGTGCTTGCCTACCGAGAAGCGACTGGTCACGGAAGTCATCCGAGTAATTCGGGCTACCAGCCCATAGAGAGGTAAATCAAAGGTGAAAAGGGGGGCACTAGGATTCATCCTAATAGAATAAATTGTGGATGGGAAATTACACCAGGATTCGCTCCATCAGAACGAACCGTGGATGGGAAAATCACACCAGGATTTGTTCCATCGGAACAAACTGTGGATAGGAAAATTCAAAATATCAAAAGACACCAGGATTCGTTCCAACGAAACGAACCGTGGATCAGAAAATCACACCAGGATTCGTTCCATCAGAATGAACCGTGGATAGGAAAATTCAAAATATCGAATGACACCAGGATTCGTCCCATTGGAATGAACCGTGGATGGGAAAATCACACCAGGATTCGTTCCATCATAACGAACCGTGGATAGGAAAATTCAAATATCAAAAGACACCAAGATTCATTCCATCAGAAAGAACCATGGATTGGAAAATCCGGACTACATCCAATAGTCCAGACAGGAGAAAAGGGGAGGCATGGATTCCATCCGTCCAGATAGGACCCAAAGGCGAGAGAGGGCGCCTTGATTCCATCCGTCCGGATAGGACCACAAAGGCGAGAGAAGGTGCCTTGATTCCATCCGTCCGGATAGGACCACAAAGGCGAGAGAAGGTGCCTTAATTCCATCCGTCAAGATAGGACCTGATCCCATCCATCCGGATAGGAACTCGAAGGCGAGGGAAATGCCTCAATCCCATCCGTCCAGATAGGAACCGAAGGCAAGAGAAAAATGCCTCGATCCCATCCGTCCGAATAGGAACTCGAAGGCGAGTGGAAAAATGCCTTGATCCCATCCGTCTGGATAGGAACTTGAAGGCGAGAGAGAATGCCTCGATCCCATCCGTCCGGATAGAAACCGAAGGCGAGGAAATGCCTCGATCCCATCCGTCCAGATAGGAACTCGAAGGCAAGGGAGAATACCTTGATCCCATCCGTCCGGATAGAAACCAAAGGCGAGGAAATGCCTCGATCCCATCCGTCCGTATAGGAACTCAAAGGCGAGAGAAAATGCCTAGATCCCATCCGTCCGGATAGGAACTCGAAGGCAAGGGAGATGCCTCGATCCCATCCGTCCGGATAGGAACCGAAGGCGAAGAAAAATGCCTTGATCCCATCCGTCCGGATAGGAACCGAAGGCGAAGAAAAATGCCTCGATCCCATCCGTCCAGATAGGAACTCGAATGCGAGAGAAAATGCCTCGATCTCGTCCGTCCGGATAGGAAGTCGAAGGCGAGGGAGATGCCTCGATCCAATCTGTCCGGATAGGAACTTGAAGGCGAGAGAAAATGCCTCGATCCCATCCGTCCGAGTAGGAACTCGAAGGTAAGGGAGATGCCTCGATCCCATCCGTCCAGATAGGAACTCGAAGGCGAGAGAAAATGCCTCGATCCCATCCATCTGGATAGGAACTCGATGGCGAGGAAATGCCTTGATCCCATCTGTTCGGATAGGAACTCGAAGGCAAGGGAGATGCCTCGATCCCATCCGTTCGGATAGAAACCGAAGGCGAGGAAATGCCTCGATCCCATCCGTCCGGATAGGAACCGAAGGCGAGAGAAAAATGCCTCGATCCCATCCGTCCGGATAGGAATTCAAAGGCGAGGGAGAATGCCTCGATCCCATACGTCCAGATACGTACTCGAAGGCGAGAGAAAATGCCTCGATCCCATCCATCCAGATAGGAACTCGAAGGCGAGGGAGATGCCTCGATCCCATCCGTCCATATAGGGACCGAAGGCGAGAGAAAAATGCCTCGATCCCATCCATCCGGATAGGAACTCGAAGGCGAGGGAGAATGCCTCGATCCCATCCATCTGGATAGGAACCGAAGGCGAGGAAATGCCTCGATCCCATCCGTCCGGATAGAACTCGAAGGCGAGAGAAAATGCCTCGATCCCATCTATCCGGATAGGAACCGAAGGTGAGAGAAAAATGCCTCGATCCCATCTGTCCGGATAGGAACTCGAAGGCGAGAGAAAATGCCTCGATCCCATCCGTCTGGATAGGAACCGAAGGCAAGGAAAAATGCTTCGATCCCATCAGTCCGGATAGGAACCGAAGGCAAGGAAATGCCTTGATCCCATCCGTCCCGATAGGAACTCGAAGGCGAGAGAAAATGCCTCGATCCCATCCGTCCGGATAGGAACTCGAAGGTGAGGGAAATGCCTCGATCCCAACTGTCCGGATAGGAACTCGAAGGCAAGAGAAAATGCCTCGATCCCATCCATCCGGATAGGAACTCGAAGGCGAGGGAAATGCCTCGATCCCATCCGTCCGGATAGGAACTCGAAGGTGAGGGAAATGTATCGATCCCATCCATCCGGATAGGAACTCGAAGGCGAAAGAAATGCCTCGATCCCATCCTTCTAGATAGGAACTCGAAGGAGAGGAAAATAGTGCCCTATCTTGCATGGAAGTTGCGAAAACTCCATCCTTCCAGAATGCGGCAAAAACGAGATACTCGACTATTATCTGGGTGGCCTTAGTGCCAAGTCGACAGACAAAGGAGAGTAGAGTATTGCACCAGACATGCACATGTAGTCAGATTGGCGACTTCCATTCCACATCAACCATGATCAATCAAACAGACTGGCTAGAAACATTCTACTGTATTTTATTATCAAAGTCAAGTGAGTGTTTACATGTACTGCAATCTATAGGAAACAATGTAACATGACGTGAACTTCAAGATCCCTCTTCCTCTCTGGGTCTCTTGGAGCCGAGGCCTTGGTAAAGAGCGTC
Organism: Posidonia australis; assembly: GCA_024699735.1. Taxonomy (NCBI): domain Eukaryota; kingdom Viridiplantae; phylum Streptophyta; class Magnoliopsida; order Alismatales; family Posidoniaceae; genus Posidonia; species Posidonia australis. Next base: position 5,066 of record JAMKQA010040308.1, read on the forward strand.
CAACTCGGGGTAGCACTGCAGATTGGTCAGGTTTCCTCGACTTCAGCTTCGTAACATGCTGTGCAATTCTTCCCCTCTATGGCTGCGAGATCTTTTGAGTGTACAGAGCGACTGAGTAGGCGAGATAGCTCCCTAGCTAGAGTGTAGGAACTCAGGGGGTATTCTTTGAATCGTGATGGCATCTGCCCCTGAGCTAGAGAATCCTGCTGGTAACCAAACTGCTGCATCACACGGATTGGGTGATACTCCACTCCACCAGTCAACCCCGGCAGGACGATAAGCCGCATGTCTGTTGTATTAAAGAACGCTTCAAAGTTGCAAGAAGCTGATGGAATAATGCGCCATGTGATCTTCTATTCTGTCAGGCTTTGTAGTCGCTCGTACTCCTTCTGAACTGAAGTGAGTGTGCGCGCTTGGCCACTTTGGCAGTAGGACTCAAAGGCTGATCATTGCGGGCGCAAGACTGCCACACCCAGATGGGCAGCCATCCATACTTGCCCAAAAGCTCCGCAACCAAAAAAGTGCCGATAGTGCCGCAATGAACGGTCTAGCGCAGGTAAGTTTCCGCTAGGATGACTGGAGCCAGATCTATTTGTTGGGTGACAACTGCAAAGGCAATTTCAGCTACTTTAATGCTCACCACCATCCGGCTGTGGCTGAAGATCAACTCTCCCAGGAAGCAGACAACAAAGCCTTTCAACCACAGCTCGTCGCCTATGAAGGCACGCATTCCGGCCACTTTGTCAAAGTAAGCCCACTTGAGCATTGGAGAGAGTCCGTCCGAACAAATGAGCTGGCGACCACATTCACTGGTCGGTAAGCCTGTGAGCTTACTCAACACTGAGGAATACCCATCATGCCGCATGATCACTGTGGGTCCCAGGAATTTCTATAGGCAACAAATTCTATGTACTTCCTCCAAGGTAGGGGTTAATTTGATTCTCCCAAAGCAGAAAACGTGGTGATCCAGCTTCCAGAATCGGGCGACTACACACAGAAAGTATCGGGAAACCTCTACCTTCGCAATGCCCAGAAGCTTCGTAGAGATTCCCCAGATCCGCAGCTTGTCGCGGTCACTTTCAGTTAACTATTTGATCCAAGCTTGGAGAACATCCGAGCACTGTGTGGGCACAACCATTGTGGGGTACCCCAAGATCTGCAAGGCACCTCGGCTTTCCTGGCTCGAGACTTTTCTGAGGAAGTAGACGATCTCCCAAAACTGAAGACTGTAGCTAAAGGAGCTGAAAATACCAAATCTTGTGCACAACCCGGAGGGAGGGTCCCAGTTACCAATTGGCTCTAACCAAGCAGTGAGATAAGGACAGCAGACTTGGGGAACTGGGATCGTTTGACTGCGCCCTCTAGCCGATCACTAGGGAGCTTCGACTTATAGAGCAGCTGACATGCCCCTGGTCGAGCAATTGGCTCAAAGTGTATGACCATAGGACAGCTGACATGCCCCTGGTTGGCACAAATGACTCTTAACCAATCCGAGCAGCTTACATGCCCCTGGTCGTGTACTGGCTCAGTGTGGCCAACCATAGGACAGTTGACATGCCTTTGGTTGACACAAATGGTCCCAAACCAACCAGAGCAGCTTACATGCCCCTGGTTTAGGTGATGTCCTCTTGCATTGAAAGTCGTTGTCACATTCAAGACAAGAGAGCCAAGTGACACTCTGCGACGTTTATTAGGATGATGTTTGCAGGAAGAAATGTATGCATGCTAAATGATTTGTTTGATCTTATTGGTGCCCTCAGCATTGGGATGCCTATTGCCAAGTATAAAGGGAATGGCAACTCCAGACCTCATGAGAGTCTATCCAAGCCCCTAGTTGTTGGGTGGCTCTCTGGAAACGGGTCACTGTGTTTTGGGCTCCATTCCAAACCTCACTGGACCATACCCCTGCTTTTTATTTTATTCTTTATTCTTTTCTCCCTCATAGGCATGTGGGTTCACCCTATCCCTGGATTGGAGGTAATAGGTACCTGGTCTATGGTGGGGAGCTGCTACTTGTTTAAAGGGGTGGCTAGGCCCTTTTGGACATTTCTCCCAGGTATTCACTCCAACTCCTCTCCAAGGTAAACTTGAGGGACAGGGTTACCCGCCACGCCTCTCTCTTTAGGGCGGACTTCTATCTGTGACTTCTGTCTTCTTATTCTTTTATGCCCTTTCACAGATATTTTATTTTATTTTTATACTATTATTTTTTTTCACGCTCTCACTCTCACCCCTAACATCTTATCTCCCTCTAAGAGGTGCAGGGTTCATGAGAAGTTTGGATACTTCACCCAATTCACAATGAAAGGTGGCTCCCTCACTCTCTAGGTTCCTAAATAGTATCTACCTGAGGAGGTGCTACACATTCCCAACATTGGCTAGCTTATTCCGCTTATCATCATCGGGCTAAGATCCATACATGCGTTAATGCAAGAGAACTATGCCCTGCATATGCATATTCTGCATGAGGATCAGTGTGTTGTGATGCAAAGCTACATGAATGTTGGAAGAGCATGGATGCATGCATGGAGGAAAGTGTTGGTGTCGCAAAGTGAGGACATGTCGTTTGTGCCACTGATAGTACTTTCCAGGTAGCATGAATTAACTGGCTCTGACTGTTCGATGCAGTCCATGTCCTCAAGGATGACAACCTCTGATGGTGTTTCAGAATGGTCACTGTATCTCAAGTTTCCCTGTATGCACCCCTAATGATTTCTGGCTTTGATATTTCTGAGCTTGTCTGACTGTTCTACCTATGATGAACAAAAGCTCTTACTATCATGTTGTCTCTGTACAGCATGTGCAACAGGTGGGCAACTGTCCTCTGTTTGACTGATGTGAGTGTTGCTGCCCGAGTTCCCCTTGAGCCTAACTCAGGATCTTTTCTTTTTGGACCCCACTGCTCAAATGGGGCCAAGTCTGGTAATGCCACCTAGACCCACCTCCTGGCTGATAGGAGATAAACTCCTTTGGTCTAGCATCTGATGATTTGTTTTCCTCAAGGGTCATGATTGCAGACTGACCCGGTGTTGCTGCTAATTCTCCCTTATCCTCTGTCATTGCTGCTTTCCCTTTCCTACACCTGATCTCATCCTACGCATCCTCAGCCAGCACTGATAACTGCTCCTGAAATAAGACCTCTAAATCGTTGAGCATGTTATCCACTTGAGCCACCACAGCATCTCCCTCCTCTTCGTCGGATGGGGAATCCACAAAGTAAGCGCTCATCGGTATCTCAAATGCTTGTCTCGACTGTTCTGGCTGTAACCTTCTCACCACTATCTGCTGCTCTCAAGCGGTTGTCTCTTATTCTGCCCCCGATGCACCCCATGCTGCTGCTGAATTAACCGACAGATCCTCCACTGACTCTAGAGGTGGCAGTGCTAACATGGCTATCTCCGAGGACCCAGGTGTTGCTGAAACCATTCCAGAATCCCTAACTTCCTCTTCCGAATAATAGTCCTCCACGCACACCCATTCTGGTATACTGACCGACTCATCTGACTCGAGCTCTGCAAGCATCAAACTCGGATTGGGATCCAGCAATCCTGCACAGACAAAAATTGTTTAAATCTTGATAAATTATGAGCTTTTGGAACTTACGACGCCTTGCGCATCTGTCCTGCAGCTTGCACTCGTATCCCAATCCTTCAAACTTGCGTCTTCTCTCCATGGCAATTGGTTCTGCGATTCCTTGGCCATTCCACTCGAGAGAAGTTCCTTTCTCATACCCTCATCTTTGGCACAAATTCTCAACCATCAAAAAGGGATTGCCAAAAGCGGCCAAATGACTGGCACACTCGAGAATAGGAATGAAATTGACCGGTTCAAAACGGTCGACACGGTAGAGTACATCAAAGGGTCTAGAATCAAAGTGGACAGTATGGGAAGAGACTGAAGAAATTGCCTCAACCTTCTTGTTTTCGAGGTTTTCTGCGATTACAACGACGATGTCACTGTTCCAGTGGAATTTGATCATGCGATGGAGGGTTGAGGGGATGACCTGATGCTTGTGGAGCCAAAAGAGCCCAAGCAAAAGATTAAAGGATGGTTCGAGGTCAACAACATAAAACTCAACCTCGAAACAGGCAGGGCCAATGATTAAAGGAATGGTCAGAATCCCTAATGCATCATGGTGCATGTTATCGAAGGTCGTCATTCCCTTTATAGCCAGAGTAATGTCCTTTGATTTGAAGCCCACCTGACTTACAGTTCGCAAGGGGCAGATGTTCAATGATTTGAAGCCCACCTCGAAACAAGTAGGGCCAATGATTAAGGGAATGGTCAGAATCCCTAATGCATCATGGTGCATGTTATCAAAGGCCATCATTCCCTTTACAGCCGGAGTAATGTCCTTCGATTTTAAGCCCACCTGACTTGCAGTTCGCAAGGGGCAGATGTTCAAACCGGCACCATTATCAACCAGTGTAAGAGGAATGCGGAAATTTTGGTACTGCATCGCAATGAATAAGGGTTGATTATGGTTTGTCCCTGCCGGAGGAAGCTCAGAGCTGGAGAAGGAAATGACCTCAAGTACAGCTATCATTCCCACCATGTTTTCCAATGGGCGGCCTAGAAGACTCGGAGAAATGCTTCTCTATGTTCAGCCGAGGTATGGATAAGGTCCCAGATAGAAATGTCGGCCTTAATTTTCTTTAGCTGGGTAGTAATGTCGGCTACTGGTGTATCGGTTCTGGTGATAGGGTTAGCTCTGGTGGTAGTCTCCTCAGGGATTGGACCAAGAGTGGGGGTTCTAGTTTGGGTAAATGGGACCATAGGCTGGCTAGTCTTGTTTGCTAGGGCTAGGGCCTTGTACACCCTTCCCGACCACGTTACCTCTGCGCACATTTAGGCGGTGTAACTGGAGGGCATGCGGTGGGTGTCTTGTATTAGGTTGATGACCATAAGAGCACAAGCTCTTAACTCTATGGCGGTTGATGCTGGCAGAGTGGGTTCTGGTACTTGGTGGGCCGGGTTATGCCTCGGTCTGGCTAACAGGCTGATCACTGGTGGGGGGGATTGCATGGTGGGCTTGGCAGCCGCGCACCTCGGTCGAGCAGTCAACTGAATCATGTTCGCAGTAGAATTAACTGTATCAAGGAAAGACTGACTCAGCTGATAAGAAGGGGATTCAGAAACATCATGGATGAGGCGAGAAGGATCAAAAGATTCAAGCTCATCCGAAGAAAGGAAATGCACTCCCGAAGTTCCTGGTGCATGCTCAGGCAGAGGTTGGCTGACTATATTGCCTGATGTGGATGCAGATGCATGCGGTGTTCGTGTAGCGGGCCCAGGCTCTGCCTCCTGTGTGTTGAGGGTGATGACCTCACGGTCAATCAAATCTTGAATAGCATTCCAGAGTGTGTAGCAGTTGTCTGTAGAATGCCCTACGGTTCCATGCAAATTGCGGAATAAATCCGCCTTAAACCATGGAGGAAGTGGATTCGGTGGAGGGCGGATTTCCGGAAGCCTCAGTAGTGATGCTACTTTAGGCAAAATGACACTCAAAGGCTCAACCAGAGGAGTGTAGTCCCTCTCAGAGCGTGGAGGTCGCTTGGATCCTGAGTAGCGCCCTTGCCTTGCCGGTGCTGGCTGGTAGACCGGTTCAGCGGTGGTTGTGATCTGTGAGGTGCGTGGAGCCATAGGTGTAAGTGCATAAATGACCTGATTACGAGCTAGCGGGTTCACCACATTTGCTGGCATAGCACAAGCTCCCACATATGCCACAGCATTCCTAGCTGACTCCTTCTTCTGGCCAAATCCAGTGTTAGATCCATTACCGCCATTGTTGGTGTTACAGGATCCGCTAGAAGCCATCGTCTGCTTGGCAAATGCTGCAAGCGCAGGGAAACTTCCGCTATTGAGCGAACCTTCTACACGGGTGCCAACTTTAATCAGAGCAGAGAAAGTGGTGACGGACTAAATGCTCAGTAGAGCCCTAGTGGTTGGATGTGCTCCTCGAATGATTATTTCGATAGACTCCTTGTCGGAGGGTCTATCGCGCACTTGAGAAGCGAGGGCTCACCAACGCCCGACGTATTCCCCGAACGGCTCATGGGGCTTCTACTTCGTTGCGACTAGGCCCTTGCGCTTTGAGACCATGTCAAGATTAAAGGAGTACTGCTCCAGAAATGCTTGACTCAGATCATTCCAAGTCTTGATGGTGACCATATCTAACAATGTGAACCACTTCAGAGTCGGACCGGTGAGACTCTTCTGGAAGAGGGGAATAAGAAGTCGCTCGTCTATCTAAAGCTGAGCGAGATCACCGCAGTAGGCCTTCAGATGTGAAATAGGCTAGCCTTTCCCATTGTACTTCTCAAATTCCGAGATATGGAAGTTCGATGGGAGAATCACCTCTGGAAAGTAGTAGAGGTCCAGGAATGAGAAAAACTAGCGGTCCCCACCCTGCACTTGTCGGAGTGCTTTCTCCAGCTCATTCATCCTGGCGCAAAGTGCATTAGGCATTGCTGCTAACATCGAGTGTGCAGTCGGGGCGGGTCCCGTGTACGCTGTGTCTAAAGCACCCATGTGCTCCTCCAGATCTATCATCTCACCACTTGGTGCTGTGGCGTGATGACCAGCGTACCCGTGCATGTGTGCCAGTGGTGGAGTGTATGCTGATGCCTGAACCTGATGCAAAGGTATTGAAATGTTATGCTGTGCGGTGCATGTAGTTGTGTGTTGGACTAACAGCTGCTGAACGAGTATGGTCGGGTTCGTAGGCCGCCAGCCCAAGAGGCTGACCACCAGTTGTTCGAGGTAGATGTTGTGCATGCTGTGGATATGATGCTATAGGCAGAGTGGCTAAGCCCATCATCGAAACAACAAAAAGTTGTGGCGACAGCTGCAATGGTAGAGTGACTGGTGCTGCATGAATGGCCTAAGTAGGCAGAATAGGATTCACAGGAACAGGACAAACAAGCGTAGTCAAAGTGGGATACAAAGAAAAAGCCATGTTCTGCAACCTCTGAGCAAGGGCTAGAAGCTGCTGAGACTGTACAGTAGCAGAACCATCAATGGTAGTATCGAGGGTCGGAACAGCAAGCGGCAGTGATGTCAGAGGGGGCTGGAAGTTTAAGGTGGATGCAGGCTGGATCCCTATCGAAGAGACAATCGCAGCGAACAGAGTGTCCAGTGAATGAGGGTCAAAAGAAGGATAGGGCACTATCAGATCAGATACCCTAGAAGTTGTTATAGTAACCACCTCCGTTGTGGGCTCCAGACCGGTGAAGGTCTACCAGTGTCCCGAAATCGGATGAGGAGCCCCAGATGCTAGGAAGAAGCCACCATGGAACGATGGAGTGGTAAGTGATGTCAAGGCAAGGGAATGAGGAGGGGCAGCAGTAGGAAACCCCTCCAAGCAGTAGGTGCAGAAGTCTCAGAAGCTCGCTGGGCCATGATGGACCACGAACAGGTAAGGACTGGGCTTCGATTGCAAAAAAAAAGACGACGCCTACGAGGAGCTATCGTCGAAAGCGACGAATAGCTTAGGAAGAGATAATCGAGAACAATACCTCAAGAATGAGGTCACGGAAAGGAACTCCCAGGCTCAGACCTAGGAACTCGCAAAGAACTCAAATCCTAGCAAAAGGAAAAGAATCTAAAGTGTCAGTAGAAAATAGAGAGAGAAAAAGAATGAAGACAAGACAACACAAGAAAATAACTTAGCTATGCAATTGTTTGTTAGGGTGGCATGAATGACACACATGCACATGAATGCTACTAACATGCTCTCTCTCACCATGCATGTCCTACATGGGGTTGACCACATGGGACGCACTCATGGGTTTGGGCTCATGACTCTAGTCAGAAAGTAAGGTCCTTGCTCTAAATCCTGGCCAAAGTGCAAGCAATGAACGAGTGGTGTGTTAGTGGCCTTGTCTCCTGCAGTAGCATGGAACTGTACCCTCTACTAGCACCTACATGATCTCGGACAAGGGGGGACAAACAAACAACACGTTCTACACCAAAGCAATAGAACGGGCTGCCAGAATCGTCCTTCGCAGACTGTGGGTAGACTCAGAGGAGAAGATGCATGCCCTATATGATCAAACATGTGATATGCTTTTCTGCCTTTTACTTGCATTTTATTAAACCTGAGGGGATTGTGAGCATTTATCTCTAGTTACGCCTTATTAAATTGTTCAGCTGAATCTATGTGTTTTACTTTGACCAGATAGGGAGGCAAACAAGTCTCTACTCTCCAAATCATGGCAAACTAAAAAATAAAGGAAAAACACACAATTATGGCATCCAAAAGTCAAGCAAAAGGTGTAAACATGGCATGTGCTGGTGTAGTGCTCAAGTAAGTGGATAAAAGCAAGCATCGACAAACAAAGCATGAATAAGATCATGTGCATGTGCAGTGGCATGACAATAGTGTAAAGAAAGCGAAAAAGGCATGTTCAGTCAAATATATACAAGTAACAGAACAAGCAAGCAAGCATAGTGTAAACAGACCAAAGACAAGTAGGGAAACAAGAACGAAAGCTAGAATCTAGTTATCCCCAGCAGAGTCGCCAGTTCTTGTGACCATGCCGGTGGAACCCTAGCACGGCTCTCCTACTACTTAGGTGTGCGGAAACACACGAGGAGATCCGATACGGTCACGGCAAAAATGGTGAATCCGGAAGAAGAAGAGAAGACCCGGAAACACCAAAGGGAAGACAAAAGGATAAGGAAAGGAGTCGCCACCTAGTCTTTTAATGGAAAGACGAGGAAAACCAAAAAACACCAGAAAAGGCAGAAAGCAAACAAGATGCAAAGATGCATGTCTGATCTGTGCCTAATGGATAATGCTGGAATGAATGCGGGCCAGAGAAAGGGTAAGGATTCT